>OY821521.1:51670515-51733015 GCA_963682025.1 Cordilura impudica
TAAGAATTAAAAATTAAAAATTAAAAATTAAAAATTAAAAATTAAAAATTAAAAATTAAAAATTAAAAATTAAAAATTAAAAATTAAAAATTAAAAATTAAAAATTAAAAATTAAAAATTAAAAATTAAAAATTAAAAATTAAAAATTAAAAATTAAAAATTAAAAATTAAAAATTAAAAATTAAAAATTAAAAATTAAAAATTAAAAATTAAAAATTAAAAATTAAAAATTGAAAATTAAAAATTAAAAATTAAAAATTAAAGATGATTGATTGTATAAAAGTTGCACAAAAAATCTTTAATTACTAGATGTTTAGAGATCTCCCCTGTGATCGGACTAATGTAAATGCAAGTCCTTCTGGCGTTTGTCACGAATATCGATGCAATAATGCTTTCAATTCCTCGTCTTTTTACCTTTTCACTACGTGAGTTGTCATCGATTCCAAATTCATAGATCTTTAACTTTCCGAACCACTCACGACAATTTCTCTCACTTAAGGGGCAAATGCTTCTACAAACAAGTAAAGAAGTAAATCAAAAGTTCCCGAACATGACGCTTATTCGAATGAGAGCTCGACATTTTCGTAAAATAATATATATGATTCTGATAACAAATTGATAACAAACTGACGATAACGACGTTTAACATCTGAAAGTTGTAACATAACTTACTTCTGGCGCAAGCTTTTGTCAAACGGCGGAAACTTTATACACCTGGGGCCGAATCACCGCATTCGATATCGAGTAAAATCAATCGAAAATCCATATTTTGGTTTATTATTTACAGAAGACGGACAACCATTTGCCCTCGTTTTACTTTTACTCTTATCTAGGGGCCATAAATCTTAAACTGTGACAGAGTAAAATTATTCTTAGTATTTCCTTTTGGAAAATAAAAAAATAATTTCGATCGAAAAATTTCGATAACGAGTACGGTAATTTGGCCCCTGATATTTGCCATTAATAAATTTTCCTTTTCAGGCCAATGAACGTGGATAACTCAAATAAAACTATGACCATGACCTAGTTGGCCGATTTAATCGCCTTGGCCTTCTTTGTCGCTGATTTGCCATTAAAAATTCTCTGCTCTGACTGTTCTTTGCAACGTAATGAATCCATCTTCCATCCACAGTTATGAATTGACAACGAAAACTCCTTTGGATTGTAATTTATTAACTCCAAATAGTCCGTTAAAATTGAAACATTTTTTTAAGGGCAATTTTTAGGAATGTTTTTACAAAATTTTATATACCTTAATTAAGATGCCCAAAGTCTCTTCAGTCTCCGATCATTCATATTCATAAAGTGTATTTCAGGCCTCATTTGAACAGCCTTTACACTTTTATGGTTGCACTTTAATTCAGTATTATTTTAGTACGAGTATTTTATTGCTGATAAATTTCGTAAAGATTCCGCATAAGCTTCGGACTTTTTCGCTTAAATTTCATCATGAATTTACTTTGTCGAAACCATATGGTAGCAACCTATAATTTTGACACCTGTCATGTGAAGAGTTTACAAAAACAATTAGAAAAACAATTAGAGTTTTTTTTTCGAATCACGTCCTTTCCTGCCATTAACATGTTCACTATTAACATTTTCTGTTATAATCTTAATTCTATCATGAATCAATCTTTTAAAAGTTGCTGGTCCCACTTTTAAGACGTCTCACTCAAACAGGTCCTAACTTTGTTGCGAAATGATTAATGTTCAAATGTTGGGGGGTATTTCAAAAAGGGAAATTTAAACAAAACTTAATAGCCTGTTTCCATAAGATATTTCGTCTCAGACGAAAGAAAAATTTTTGTGCATTTTGTGTTTCATATAAATTTTCGTTCGTCTGTAATGAAACATGTTATGGAAACAGGCTATTAAACTTCGATTAAGCTCCATTTCATAAATACCCCCCAACATTTAAACTTTAAACATTTTGCAACAAAGAAACTCCCTTTAAAACCATAATTCAGCATTTTTACTTTTAATCAACCACCTGTTTGACCTTAACACATGAACCTTCAAAAAATCAAACAATATCAAAAAAAAACAAAAAACTTAAACCTGTTCCAGTCACACAAAATCATTTTGCAAAATACTTTCTACCAATGTGAATGTTTGTATGGTTGCACCACCAATGTTTATTTTTATTTTTTTTGTAAAGCAATTTATTTTGATTTCAAAACAATATATAAATTGTTATTGTTTTTATTATTACCTACCATTGCAAGTTGGCAAAATATTAGTGTAGACAAGCGAAATTTTCGCACGAGTCTTTTAACAACAAGCTCACACAACAACAACAATAACAGAAAACATAATATTATGTTTGATGGCAGTGCTTGGTATTGTGGTTTGGTATTGTGAAAAGTGAAAGAAAAAAATGCGGCATTGTTTCGCTGATGCACGTTGCAACAGTAGCAAAGAAACATAAATGAAAATGAAAATCAAAATCAAAATATTTTACTAAAGACAAATGTGCACCATGAAGCCTCATTGTTTTGATCAGAGTTACTCAACGTAGAAGTTTTCTTTTAGAGTGTTCTAAAAGAAATTCTGTGGAATGTGTTTGAGGTTTCGTTATTTTCGTTAATGACATGGTAGGCGAAATTTGTATGTGAAAAATGCAAAAAGCTCCCAACTAGCCAGTAACAGTGAGATCAATGCAGTTTTCTTTTCTGACAAAAAAAGTGAATTTTACTTAAATTTTTTCAAAAAGTTTATTTTATTTTATTTAGTATTTAGAGTTTATTGAATTTTTAGCATTCATGGTGAGAAATAAGGCCAATATGGTGGTTGTGGTACCATATGCTGGCCTCCTTTTGCGAATAGCTTCACACAAATGGCGCATAAACTCAAGTAATGTTACTTGGTAACAGTTTGGCCCGGTGGAAAGAACTCATAACGAACCACACCTCGGATATCGAGAAAAATGTTAACATCTTTTCGATTTTGCGTCACCTTTTGCACGATATTTGCTTAATGATGAATTTCCTTTCGTTTCGATAGTCAGAAAGTATTGATATTATGGGAACGCTCCTTCTTATACAAATTATTGTTTTTGGAACTTATCGAGATTTTACATCTTTGAGCTCCAAAATGTCTTTTATAGCGGTGTTGACTGATCCTATTAAAATGTCAATATTATCAACAAGCGCTGCACCAAATCTTTGATTTCCTTGACGTGTTATTCATCAGTTGATGCTTTTTCTCGTCCGGGACGTTCTTTTTGTTCTCTGCTTTCTCGAAACTGTTCCTTCCACAATCCATTGTCACCGCAGGCTTTCTTCATTAAGGTTTTTCAAGTAGAAATTTTATTCCGCAAAAAACTTTAATGAAACTTTATTCAACAAATTCACACACTTTAAATTTTTAACAAAAACGGGAGTTACTATTAAAATAAGAAATAAGAATATTGACAATGCATATCAAAAACAGTGCTACCAACCGGGAAAATTATTATTTGCCTAAATCGAAAAGCCACAAAGTTTCAATTAAAAAGTCAGTTCTTCAGTTAGTATATCAAAACTTTCACTGAAATATTCGAATATCCAGTTTTCCACGCGAAACAAAGTAAACTTATTTTTGATATCTGGGCATGACGGACGAGCTAGTTGGCCTCCGCTACAATTATGTTAGAGGCTGAACCGCATTGTGGAGAAAATTGATCTACCAGAACATCTGTGACAGGCTGGTTCTTTTGAATAACTCAAAGCGACTTTATCAGTCGAAATTATTGATAACAAATGTATTTTGAATTCCTCTAAGGTTACCAACTGGGTTCCTTTCGGGAAACTATAAATTAAACTCGTATCTGTGTCTACTGCGTCTGGAAGATTTCGAATCGATAACTAACACATTATGCAATTATGTTGTACTCTGGAAAAGCAGAAGACAAATTTTAATCCCTGAGGACATAACACATTCTTCTTCATCTTCTGTGCTTAAGTTTATAAGGAGCGCAATATGGAAACTGGAATAGTTCAAGATCAAATGCACAAAATGATATACATAGGTCGCAGTGCCGGCGAAACCTTAAAAATAGGGGGGTTTTGATGCTTTTCGAGTAGTATGTGTTGGATTTTTTGACAGTCTATCTGATGTAGTCTTCAAACCGATTATTTCTAGCGCTTCAGTTGTTGTGGTCGTTCTCAGAGCTGCAGTAAGGCATATTAATGATATCCTATTCACTTCCGATTACATATCCTTATTTTTTTCCATCAAATTTCTGGTTGCCGACATCTAATCATTATAATCAAATCATTGTAACGGCTAACAATTGGAGATTTGCTTTTGACAATATTTGGATGCCTTGGTGAGTAGTTATGTGGAAGCTAATTTTTAACCATTTAACCACAGAGCAGATTCGACTCCTACAAATAAAATTGAGTTTCTTCTGTATCCGATGTTGAGCAATCTCAAGAGTTATAAAGAATGAAACACAGTTTTATTGCAAAAAAAAAATTTTTTTTCAACATAATCTCCTTTTAGCTCAATACACTTAGTCCAATGTTTCTCCAATTTTTGTATCGCTTCCAAAAAATAGGATTTTTCGCATAGGCATTTTTGATCAATAATTTCATCATTGGAGCTAAATCTCTTTCCACCGAGCCATTTCTTGGTTTGGAAATAGGAAATAGTCACTGGGGGCTAAATCCGGAGAACACGGCGGATGAGGTACCAATTCGTAGCCCAATTCATGGAATTTTGAAGTTGTCACACGATTACGTTTATGGTCAATTGAGAGCAAATGTGGCTCACATCTTGCAGACAGCTTTCTTTAACCCAACTGATCATTTAAAATCGAAACCACACTGCCATATGAAATGCGTATGGCATCAACAATCTCACGCACTTTTACTCTTCGATCGGCCAACACCATATCATGGCTTTTTCGACATTTTCGGGTGTATTGACCTCAGAATGTTTAGCGTTATTTGTATTTGTGCGACCACAACGAAAGTCACTATACCACTTTTTACCATTGAAATAGATGGTGCAGAGTCCCCATAGTATTTATCAAGCTTTTCCTTGGTTTGATTGACGGTTTTTTTTTTCACAAAAAAATAATGTTTAATGAGCACCCGAAATTCACTTTTATCCATTTTTAAAAAAAACCACGAGGTTGTATGTTTTGAACAGCTGTTAAACGCAAAGTAAAGGACGGAACTTGCTCAAAATTTTACAGTAGTCTATGAACAGGTGGTACTTGATGGGAGCAGTGTTGCATTTCATATAACTACGAGAGAAGTTCGAAAAGTCACGAACTTATTGATCCGTCCTCGTATTTCAACTAAGGTGCTTAAATTGGTTGTGTAAGCTTCTACTTCGGTTGTCTTAACTGTTTCTTCATCATCTTAACAGATATTGTTTTTAAAATTTCAAAATAATTACTTTTAATAAGGTCAATTTTTCAACCCTTCTGTTAACGATAGTTCTGACTAGATTGTGTTATCTCAAACGAATTTTAACCTAAATGAATCGTTTAATTTCAGTTTAGTTTTAGTTAACGAAACTGAATTTAATTATCATAACAACCGAACAATGCCGTTGCTGCAAACGAAGAATTAGGTAAAAGATAATTCGGTTTCGAGCTCTAGCTTGAATTTTAGCTCTCTAAGGAAAACTCCATTATTTAGAGGATATAGAGGGTCTACAATTGTGTAATAAAATTGGATTGACAAACTTACTTACTCACTGTCTGTCTTTATGATTTATCGAAAAACTGATGGGGGGGCATTCTGAGGTTAGATTAGAAAAGTATAATCTGGTCACTGGGAACGGTTATTATTATTTTGTGAAATATTAAAACAAAAATTCCACACTTACTAATTTTAACGAATGATTTGTATGAGAACAAATAAAATATCTAAAACAAAATCCAAGGTTTTTGAAGCAGAAGATTATTACTATCCGAAGCTTCAAAGAGTTTTGCAACGAAAAATATAGTACAGTCCCAAACATAGCAAAAAAAAAATTATGAGTTATGATTTCATGAAAACCTCTTGTGATGAAGAAAACCTGGAAGTTTTATTAAACACTAGTCATATAAACACTGGAAGTGGAAGTATTTTTTTCTCTTATAACGGGATACTTTTATTGACAAATATAATCTGAACATTGAGGACTATATATTAAATTTAATGTTATGTCGAGTTTTGGTTGTTTTCTTTTGGAGGAGTCTGAAATAAATCGGGTTAATTGATACTCGACTACTTATTTTATTGTGACAAGTTCGGTAGTTTTGCAATTTTGTAGCATTTTGGCAAACCCAAAATATTGCTACGTTTTATAAATATCACAAAAAAAATAAGAATTTCCTAGACATCGACTCCACCACCCCTAACGTGAGAAGCTCTGAAGATTTATACATAAAACATATTTAAAACAAAATAGGAAACCAGTAAGAAAATTATAGTCGGTCTAGGCCGATTATACGATATCTTATACCATGCGTTTAGAGACCCTATCTCCAACTAATTAAATATAGATAATAGGGATAAACCAAATTTGAGTGGCATTGTTATTAATTTTTTTGACTTCGGATATGAAAAATTTAATATCGGAGGCTATATACATGGGGACTTGGTCGAAAAATTACCGATCCTGATCTTATTTGGTAAGGTCACTTTTTTTGCAAAAACATATACAAAACAAATTTGAGAAAAATCTGTTTAATATCTTTGATAGATTCTTTTGATAGATTTAAGTGAAGATCGAGAATCAGCTTGATATGGGGGCTATGACTAAGAATTTTTCTATATGGTTTATTTTTGAACTTCTGATAAATGGATGTAATAAACATACACAAAATCCAAGCATAGGGGTCATTTGTATGGGGACTATATCTGAAGTTTATATACTAAATTTCATCAAAACATATTCATATTTGCGAACTGTAGTTTGATTACACAGACGGACAGATGGACGGACGGACAGACGGACATAGCTAAATCGACTCAGAAAGTGATTCTGAGTCGATCGGTCTAGGTCAAATATTCACACAAAGTCATTATACCCTGGCCACATAGTGGTATAGGGTATAATCATACGTACAGAGGAGACAATCATTGTGTAGATTTCAGTAACATACAGTTCATTGACTTTGACTGATGTGTATGATTTTGTGTAAAGAAAGCACAATGATCACAAAAACATCATTGTAATGATCATCAGTAGAAATTATGTAAAACTATTAAATCACTCAAGTCATTTGAATGATTTAACAAAAAAAAAAGAGAAATTACAATGGAATATAATTTAAATTTTAAGTAGGAAAGGATGCGAGGTATAGGAAAACTCTAAAATAAATGTGAATTGAAATTCGTGATCTCATTTTGTAGCATATTTCTTTAACTTTAATTATTGAAACATATTTTTGTTTTAATTTCCTATTTCATCTACATTATGTTCAATCAAATTAGGCCATACGCACTTGAATATTTCACATATTTTTCTGTTTTTTTTTTGTCCGTCCTTCTGCCTTTAATATGTTTTTTTTTTTTAATTTTGATAGCTTGTGAAATGATATTTGAAATTATGATCGTATCACATTCGTACTTTTCTAAACAAGTCCATATTTTTCCTTGTCATTTTTTATTCATTGGAGCCGTTTATATGTGTGTGTGCTTGCGTTTGTTCGGATTAAAATGTGTTTTGCATTTTTTTTTTCTATGGTGTGTGTGTGTTCTTTTTTTATTATATTTATTATTTTATTTATCCCTCAAAATGCAGTCGAACACATGTTTAATTATTTGCTTTGTCAACAATTTGTAGTACATTACACATTATCATTGGGAGTGATAATATCATATGACCGTTGTTGTACGAGTATCATTAGCGTCATCAAACAAAAGAAAATTGATTAAAATAAAGGAAAAAAAATTAAAAATGTTAAATAATTGGGGGAACATGGTGATTAATTTATAAAAAAAAATATCAAAATGTTAATCCATTGGTTGAATGTAAAGAAATTTAATTGAATTGAATTGTTAAAGAAATTTAAATTTAGAAAATGTTTATGGGGTCTAGAAGATTAAAAAAATGTACAACTGATTGATTTAATTAATATCTTTTTTAGTTTAACGATAATAACTTTTTTCACACTAATCCGATTAAATATGTAATCGTATAAATAAAAATAAAAATAATTATATTACAATATAAAAGCCAGTAGGTTTATATATACTAGCAGATTCCAGCGCTCGAAATTCGAGTGCAATTTCTAGGCAGCTTTATATTTCAACTTAGCCAAACCAACACTTTTATGGTTTATTATTATTGTGAATGAAGATAACAAACTCAATAACAAGCACATTAACAAATTCAATAAACACACATATAGCATATGTATAATTTTATGTATGTGTTAATAGCAACTTTAAATGCTATTTACTCAAAATAAAGGAAAAAATTTAAAAATTTGTAAATCTGCAAAACCGCTAAAAAGAAATACCTTTCAAATAATATACGTTTGGTCAAAATCGGGATAAAATGGAAGAACAAAACATCGGCCACAAGGAATCTTGTAGCCTATTAATGTTACAGATAAATAATTTTTTTAATATATTTAACCCTAGAATTGTGTTCATGATTTCATAAATTTGTCCTGGTGTTTGTGAAGACCAACAACTATAGATTAATTTTTTCCAATAAGTAATATAACATTATAGCAGTGTTACTTTTTTCTTACTGATATACAGTTAGCAATTAGCAAACTAAAATATGTGTGCACAAAATGTATTAAAAAAAGCTATCAAACAGAAAGCGTCATATATGTTTCACTTATAGCAAACAACTGCAGGGGCTCAGCTAATATATAAATTATTTATTATTTCAACTGGTTGTTATAGTTGGGGTTGTTGAATTAGCTGAAATAATTTTTATATTAGTTACAGCGTTATAATTGTGGGTTGTTGAATTATTTGTTATACGTTTATATTGTGAAATTTTTAACGTTGTTATAGCTGATGTTGTTTATATTAGCTGAAATTATTTTATATAATAATCTTTGCACCAATACACTCATACTTCACACCGTTTTTATCTTACTTCTTACGCTGTTTTTGCCACTGTATTGTGAAATAGATTTTTACCCCCTGAACGTATAGATGTTTACACATTTAAAATTATTTTAGTAGGAATTGTGGCAAATAATATGAAAAAAGTGATTAATATCATTAAAGAAAATATCATTGAAAAAAAAATTGCATTCAGCTTGAAACTAAAATAGGACTTCAAATGGAAAAATATTCACACAAAACTAACTTAAAATTATGAAACATGGCGTTGAATATGGATTTTATGCATTCTGAAGCCTATATCGTAAAAAACAGTTTAAGTTATTATTACATAAGAATTTTTGATGACCAGAGACCAAATTATGATAATTTATATTTAATGAGAGCTTACTGGGCCTTACTAGTGAAGCAAATAAAACAAATTTTATTTCGCCATTTGCCCAACGTTTTTTTTCTTTTTGGGAACATTTTCAAGAGCTTATATTGCAATTTTTCTGTGTTGTTATTGCATTTGCCAAAAATATTTGTTGTTATTGTCAGAAAATTTATAATTCAAAAAATATTAAAAGTTTTAAAATGTTGTCAAAAAATTAAAATAAATAGATAATTGCAGCAATAATCAAAAAAGAACAAGAAAATTATAGTGGGTCTAGACTGACTACACAATACCCTATGCCATGGTTTAGAAACCCTATCTCTTCGATCCAACTAAGTGGATATAGAAAAGAAGCACAAAACAAATTTGAGTGGCATTGTTATTAATTTTTTTGGCTGCAGATATGAAAAACTTCATATCGGCTGTTATATTTATATGGGGACTAGGTCGACAAATTGACCGATCCTAACCATATTTGGTAAAGCACTTATGTGCTAACCAAATTTGAGAAAAATCTGTTAATTATTTTTGTTTTTTGATAGATTGAAATGAAAATCGGTAAAATATAGGGGCTACGACAAAGAATTGCCATATGGGGTTTATTTTTGGAGAACTGATAAATGGATGAAATAACCACACATAAACCCAATTTGACCGCAATCTATATGATAATTTGGATCTAATGGAAATTTAAGTCGATTTCATGATTTTTATGGGGACTAGGTCTGAACATGGACCAACTGTCACCAATTTCAACAGCGTTCATCCCCTGGCAAAGGAAAGCTTATATACCAAATTTCATTAAAATATATTCATATTTGCGACCTGTAGTTTGATTAAAGGTTTACATGGACACACAGACGGACGGACATCACTAAATCGACTCAGAAAGTGATTCTGAGTCGATCGGTGTAATAAAAGATATGTCTAGGTCAAATAATTTCATTAACAAATATTCATATTTGCGGCCTGTAGTTTGATTAAAAGGTTTACATGGACACACAGACGGACAGACGGACGGACATTGCTAAATCGACTCAGAAAGTGATTCTGAGTCGTTCGGTATAATAAAAGATGGGTCTATGTCAAATATTTTTGGTAGTTACAAACAGCAGCACAAAGTCATTATACCCAAACCACATAGTGGTATAGGGTATAAAAACTGAACTACACAAAACAAAAATATCACAGATGCGTAGCTTACAAGATCACAGTAGAGTTTATACTGTGATCTTGTAGGCTACGCATCTGTGATATTTTTGTTTTGTGTTTTATTTTGCGATATTTTTGTTTTTACAGTAGAGTTATACTATGATCTTGTAGGCTATATAATTTTTAAAAATTATTTTAATATTTTTATATTATAAATTTTCTGAAAATAAATTTTTTTTAATAAAAAGTACCTTTCTTCCAAAAATAACTTTTCTAAGAATAAAAAATTTTCTTTTAAAAATACATTTTCTTAATAAAGTACACTTCACAAAAAGTATCTTTTTATAGAAAGGATATTTTTAAAAAAATTTACGATTTTGGGTACATTTTCTTAAAAAATTACAATTTCTAAAAAAAAATAACGCATTCTAAAAAAGTACTTAAAAAATATTAGTTTTATTAACAACTGAAATTTAATAAAAAAGTAATTTTGGGAAAAATTTAATTTTCTTCAAAAAGTACCATAATATAGTACTTTTACTTAAAACAGTACTAAAAAAAAGTACTTTTGGGAAAAATTTGATTTTCTTCAAAACGTTCCATAAAATAGTACTTTTACTTAAAACAGTACTTTTATTTAAAAAAAGCAATTTTTCTTAAAAAATACTTTTTCAAAAACTACTCAGAAAAAAAGTACCTATAAAAAGTACCTTTTCTTAAAAGAGTACATTTTTTAAAGGGTGTTATTTTGCTCAGATAAAACTAACGAAAGTCTTAGCTGCCAAGCAAACTGTCATACTGAGCCCACTTTCTGAGATTTGTGAATACTGTACTCTGTGGAATCATCATGCATAGTTTCATACTTTAACAACTCTGCCAAATTAAACAAATTTACTTTGATAAGCTGTGACCAATACGCGCTACTTATAGACTATTTCTTGATTTTTATGGCGCTCATAATCCTCCATCTTCCAAAAATAACTTTTCTAAGAATAAAAAATTTTCTTTTAAAAATACATTTTCTTAATAAAGTACCCTCACAAAAAGTATCTTTTTATAGAAAGGATATTTTTAAAAAAATGTACGATTTTGGGTACATTTTCTTAAAAAATTAAAATTTCTAAAAAAAAAACGCTTTCTAAAAAAGTACTTAAAAAAAATTAGTTTTATTAACAACTAAAATTTAATAAAAAAGTACTTTTGGGAAAAAATTAATTTTCTTCAAAAAGTACCATAATATAGTACTTTTACTTAAAACAGTACTAAAAAAAAGTACTTTTGGGAAAAATTTGATTTTCTTCAAAACGTTCCATAAAATAGTACTTTTACTTAAAACAGTACTTTTATTTAAAAAAAACAATTTTTCTTAAAAAATACTTTTTCAAAAACTACTCAGAAAAAAGTACCTATAAAAAGTACCTTTTCTTAAAAGAGTACATTTTCTATAAAAGTACCCTTTCTTAAAAAGTACCTTTTTTAAAGGGTGTTATAGAACTAACGAAAGTCTTAGCTGTCAAACAAACTGTCATACTGAGCCCACTTTCTGAGATTTGTGAATACTGTACTCTGTGGAATCATCATGCATAGTTTCATACTTGAACAACGCTGCGAAATAAAACAAATTTACTTTGATAAGCTGTGACCAATTCGCGCTACTTATAGACTATTTCTTGATTTTTATGGCGCTCATAATCCTCCATCTGAGAAATCCATACGTAGAACTGTGGATATATTGCATGCTATATACTCTCTAAATGATGCAATGACACCAACACGTCGAAGGAATTTACGTAATGAAAAGAACATCGCCGTTGTAAACGAACGTGTGGAAGAAAATCTAAATTTATTGATTCGTCGTCGGTCGCACAAAATCCAGCTAGTGCAGGAATTAAAGTTACGACACCGTCATACACGTCGTTCTTTCGCCGATTGGGCTTTAGAGCAGTTGGAAACTGACCTGATGTTTTATCGCAAAATTGTGTTAAGCGATGACGCTAATTTTTTGGATTGTTAATAATCAAAATGGAATAAGACCACAACAAACCCTACAGACTCCACTACATCCAAGAAATTTTGTGTTCTGGAATCTTTTTATAATTTAAATTTATTATACAATCATAATGAGTTTTGGAGTGGAAAATACTATATCGATTTCTTTTAAATTTAACTATTATTTACAAAAGTTGGAAGATAATAATTTTTTAACCAATTTTAATAAAAAAAAACTATCATAACTAATAATAATAAAAATAACTTATAATGATATAAAGTTAATCTTAAATTAAAATTCTGGCGAGCGAATATTATATGGAGCCACTGTATATTATTTATTTTTTTTTTTTGATTTGGGATTACTCCATCCCCCTTCTATGAAAAGGATAGGAGGATTACTTTGCTGGTCCAGAGAAGCATAAAGCCGTCAAAATTTTGGGTCCCAGTGGCTTTTAGTTCAACTTCTATTCTCTCTAGGAATTCTACTATAACTATAATTCGCCTTGTCCTCATTGCTGAAGAAATCTAGGATCTTGTCGTACTTAAGCAATATATCATAATCAGAACGTTGTTGATTGTATTTAGTATAGTTGAAAATAATGTGCGAATCATCTTCATCCTAGCAAGGGGGAACCGGCTGAAAGAGTGACCTGTCATGAGTCTATTGATCTGACTTATCTGCCTGCCATTCATATTTATACCTTGGCCTTCAAACTAAGGTTTCTTCAACAGTGACTGATGTAATTTACCGTAATCGATTCCTTTCCTTCTCTTCATGCAATCAAAATTTCTCTCCCATTCGCTGTATATTCGTCTCTCAATTTCATTGATGGCATCTCGTTTCGGCCATTTCATCACTTGCTCCGAACTTTCGCTAATAGCCCTTTTGGCTTCTTTATCTACAATAACGTTGCCAGCAATCCCTCTGTGAGACGGTATATAGTGAACTTCTACGCGGTCAACAAATTGAGTTCCGTTAAGCATATTGTGTATGTGTATGCATATGTCATTATTTCTCGCTTATGGAACCACATTTGCTGTCACTTAAAATTGCCACTTTTCTCATTTTCATCGTAATAGCCATTTAAACTGCCTTATTTATGGTAAATAATTCCGCTCTCATAGTAGAGACGGAAAAGAGTAATCTATACAGGTTGGTATTCGGGAGAAAAATTGCAGCCCCGGCTTTGCCTTCCCTTATGTAGGCATCCGTGAAGATTTATTCGAATTGTTCCGCCATCAGCCTTACATTCTTCCGTAAAAATAATTGATGAATAGTTTCGGTATTCGAATCACCCTAATTTTTCCCATATTATCCGCACCATAGATATCACTTATCACCTTTAACTTATTCTATTTCTTTATGAGTAGTTGCTGCTGCTCCAAGTTGAGCAAAATCCATCTATATTTCTCAAATACTCTGTAAAGGCTTGCCTTAATAGGTCTGTGAATAGAAGGAAGAAACTCTGATAAATTAATACCCTGGTGAACGATATTAACAAGATCTTTGGCCGTTCTCAACCCCAGACGAAATTCAGGGGGTAGTTCCGCAGCCATATGATAAATCACATGGATCGGTGTTGATTTTATCAATCCCAAGAATTTTCTGACATAAAAATTCATACATGATTTAAATTTTGCTATGGCTGTCTTAGCCAGATTCGCAAAACTGAAGGCTGCATATTCAATTTTAGAACGAGCAAAAACTCTATAGAATTGCATTGATTTTCTTGGGTCCACCTTTTCCTTTTCCTTTTCTTAATTTTTTAAAAAAGTTTCCTACAATTGAGGAATATAGTAAGAAAATTAAGCAACTTATTTTTATATATGAAGGAGGGTCTAAAAATCATTACATATGTTTCTTATTCTGACTATGCATGAGTTAAATTTTGTAATTAAAGAGACTGTAAGTGAAACTCACGAAATATACTCACGTAATTCCTGAGTAGAATAAAAATATTTGTCTGTGATTGATGCAATTAAATTTTATAAAAGTATTATCTAAAGAAATTCAATTGGCCTGCTATTGTCATGAAGTAATTCCACATTGTCCACATTTAAATCTTTGCTTCAATTATACATAATTTCTATTAAGTATTTAAATTAGACATTAGACAACTATTAAGTGTATACTAAAAACATGTTTATGCTTATCTTTGTAACATTTCAAACATTCAACTCAGAATTTCAATTAACATTATAATGACGAACTAATTTCACTTTCAAGAGAGAGAGAGAGAAAATGTATTTTGCATAAGAAAAAAATCATAAACAACAAAACACAAATTACAATAAAAAATTAAACGAAAAAGTCATTATTTAATTAAATAAGTCATGGTTTAAAATGAAAAGAAATGAAAAATTTTAAATATAAAAAAATAATAATAGCAATAATAACGTTAGTGAAATTAAAAAAATTGCTTTGTAAAAATGGTTGATAATTGAATTAAATAAGTTTGAACTTTGCAGGTCTCATTTTGTGTAAGAAAATGTAAATTAAGTATTTCGAAAGATGACAAAACATAAATTAAAAAAATACTTTGATTTTATAACTGATTTAATATTGGTTAAATGTTTTGTAAATTGGCATAGCCGAATCTTTGATACGCTTCATATGTACCTTAATTTTTTTTTTAATTTATGAATAAGAGAGAGTGTTGCACTCAGAAAAATCGTGCATAACCTTCACCTGAGTGGCGTAAAAAATTAAGTGAATTTTATTTAGGTTAAAACAAATCAAAATTTTTAAGCTTTTTCTTCGTACGATTAAAGTGTGAATATTATGACATCCTAAAAATAAGTACCACAATGTACCATTGCGTATAGAGGTATTCAAATTTTCACTCATCATGTTTGAAGCTCTGGACCGATTTGGTTTAATTTCGATACCAAACTCAAACAATATCGCACTTTTCACTACTGCTCGATTCATGATCAAGATTACACATATACCGTATGTGTTACAAACGGAATGGCCAACTGATTTGGCCTCCGATGAACGTCCACACATCATCAAAATAAATTTATTGGTCAAAGTTTTCCGACCCCTGAAAAAACGGTCGGATGCATTTAAAATGAACATTTCAGATGTATCTAATTAGGAAAACATGCAATAGTGTTTAAATTGTGAATGAGAATATTTTAATATTTGTTTATTATAGTATTACGAAAACTTCTTATAAACTGATTAGTACGATGCAAAATTATTAAATTTTTATTAATAATTCCAAAAAGGAGGTTAATTCCAACCACTCTGGGTGATGTCATAACGTATGGCCAAAAAAATCATGTAAGTCCGATCACAAGGGAGATGTGTAAACATCTAGTAATTAAAGATTTTTAATGTCACTATTTTAAAATCAAACAGAAAGCGTCATCTATGTATCACTTATAGCAAACTTGTGGGGTTGTTGAATTATGTATAGTAGCAGATTCCAGCCCTCGAAATTCGAGCGCGAATTCTAGGAAATTTTATTTTTTCATTAAATAAGGACCCTAAAAGAATGCTAATCAATTATCGCCAATTTACAAATCAACACCAAAAACAAACTCATTTTTATTACAAACACATTAACAAATTTAATAAACACACACATAGCATTGTAAAATTTTATGTATGTGTTGGTAGCAACTTTAAATGCAATTTACTCAAAATAAAGGAAAAAATTTAAAAATCTGTTAAACTGCAAAACCGCTAAAAAGAAATACCTTCCAAATAATATACGTTTGGTCAAAATTGGGTTAAAACGGTAGAACAAAACATTAGTTACAAGAAATTGCCTAGCTTATTAATTTGATTAGATGTTATACGTTTATGTTGTGAAATTTTTAACATTTTACAGTAAAGGGTTGTTGAATAAGCTGAAACAATTTTATATCATAATTTTTTCACCAATACAATCATAAGTCACACCGATTTGTCTTACAGCTCACAGCGTAGCATGTAAACTCACATGTTACGCTGCTTTTGTGATTGTATTGTGAAATAGAAATTTACCCCCCTGCGCGTATAAATGTTTACACATCAAAACTACAGAAAATTGTCACCACCATTTTTTTTGATACTATAAGTACAGTATCTAGTTGTCAATTTCAAAATAAAAGCATTTTGTTTTTTGTCAATAAGAATTGAATATGACACTTAATAAATTACAACGTTGTAAAATAATTTGTAAATTTTGTAACGAAAATCCACCCAAAACTAAAAATTAAATTGTTCGCCGTTTTAAGGTCATGGGATTTAAAAAATCTTTTATTTACAATACTGATAAATTGTTGAATAATGATATAAAATTAGGAATAAAATCTGCTTTGAAGGGGAAAGGTAGGAGTAAGTTAGAAACAGAAACTATGGACCGTAGCGGAAAATCATACTGTTAGTTGAGAAGCTGATTTTAATGTCACAAGAACACCATCAAAATATATCTAAAGTCCATGGGCATTAAAAAACTGATCCAGCTTCCAAAAGTGATCAAATGCAGGTTGCGTCACCTTGCCCAAAATTACTTCTCCGTTTCCTTATAGGTAAAAAGTTAGATGGATGATGAGTGTTACTTTACCGTAAGACCCAGTCAAAACATGGGTTTACATATTGGTAAGAATCCAAAAAAACAAGGTTTTATTATTTTTATTATCATAAGTGAACGTGCCAACGGTGCGTAAATTTATAATGAAGAATATTTTCCAGTTCATTGGAAATTTATGGAAGCTAGCAGATTCCAGCGCTCGAAATTCGAGTGCAATTTCTAGGCAACTTTATTTTTCAACTTAGCCAATTCACAAACCAACACTTTTTTGGTTTATTTTTAATGTGAATGCGTTTGATCAAAATCGGGATAAAACGATAGAACAAAACATCGGTAACAAGATATCGCCTAGCCTATTAATATTATAGATATATGACGAGACAAAATTATTTTCTGGCCTGGTTTATCGTCGTCATATTACTCCAAGACTGCAATCGAAACTTAAAAATTCCAAACCCCGAATGTGTGACAAAAGAAATCAACCGCACAAATGTTCTCCAACCAAGAATATAAACACAATCAGACCACTGCGGTATTTTTCATATAAAGTTGTTTGTTGGTATTGTATTGAAATAATATTAATTTTATTTTCATGATAAAGTTTCTCAGTTCTCAATCTCCCTCTAATGTTGCCAGAAGCTATTTTCTTTACAATGAAATGAGAAATTATCAATGGTTTTTGAGTTATAGCTGAAAAACTAAGCAAACAAACATCTTCGCCGAATGCGGTGGGTTTTGTTTCACATCAATATCGAATCTGTTCTCCGGTGATCGTTTTACCCTTTTCAAGGTAATCGATGTGATTGACACCTCATGCATCCCAAAGTAAAAAAATAACGGTCGCAAAGATCTTGTTGACCAACAGACCCACCTTGGCCTTCTTCGGTGCACGTTCACCCGCAGAAGTCAACTGCTTTCACTGTTGCTTAGTCCTTGGTGTGATTTGATGGATCCATGTTTCGCCCACTGTTACAAAATGGTGCAAAAACTCCTTCAGATTGCGGATGAACATCGTAGAGTGTGAGCAATCGTGTCCATGACCAATAAAACTCGTACATGTAAAATGTGGGATTCAGTTGAGGTTCAATTGAACGCTTCTTTCTACTGAACTATGTGAACTAATTCGTTTTCATTCTTTTTTCAGTTCTTTCTGCCATTTAGTTCTCTTGGTATTTTAGTTCTCTCGGTCTTTTGGCTCTCTCGGCTTAGTTCTTTCGGCAAGGACCATATATAATATTATATTATATATTTTCGTTCTCTCGGTGTTTTAGTTAATTTCTTCACTTCCCAGTATGCATTCAAAAATTATTTCTCCAATGTTGGAGAAAAGTTAAGTTCTCAAATTGATGTACAATGTAATTCTGAAATTGAAATTGGTGTAATTCGGTCCTTGTTCAGACCTAGTCCCCATAGAAATGACCCCTATGAAATCGATATAAATTGCCATAAAAAATCGGGTTGTATGAGTTTATTATATCCATTAATCAGTAGTCCAAAAATAATCCCTGTAGAACAATTCTTAGTCATAGGTCCCATATAGAGCTGCTTCCCGATATTCACTTAAATCTATCAAAAAACAAAAATATTGCACAGATTTTTCTCAAATTTGGTTTGTATATATTTTTTCAAAATATAAGTGACCAAATATGGTCAGAATCGGTCCATTTTTCGACTTAGTCTCCATATAAATATAGCACCCGATATGAATTTTTTCATATCTGCAGCCAAAAAAATTAATAACAATGCCACTCAAATTTGGTTTATGCTTATTTTCTATATCCGAAGAGATATGGTCTCTAAATCATGGTATAGGGTATCGTATAGTCGGTCTAGACCGATTACAATTTTCTTACTTGTTTCATATATGTAGAGTTCACTTTCATTGTTTACCTCCCACAGCTGTTTAAAATGTTGCCAGACATACATATTTTACGCTTTATTACTAAATGTGTAACTTGACAATGTTGCCAGACTAAATAAAACTGAACATATTTTCTGCTATATGTTGGCAGAGTGATACAACCTCTTTATTATTTTCTATAAATAGTTTGCCATCTCTTTCTTTAATTTTCTAACTATTTAAGAGTGTTTATTGCTATTGCACTAGAAGAGCGAACTAGCTCAGTAAGCCGTTCTGAACTAAAAAGAACGTTCACTCAATTGAACTAGAAAGCAGAACTCTAATACCTACAGCTTCAGTCACCTCACGCACTTTCATTCTCCGATCAGCCAATTTCATTCCAGGGATTTCTGGCATAACAAAATCTTTTGGGCGACCACCTGAACGTCGGCGTCACTTGTGCTGGTACGATCACAACGGAATTCAGTAAACCACTTCTTAACCATTGAACATACTATTTATCAATCCTTTCCTTGGTTGCGGTGATGGTTTCCTCCGCAAAAAATATTTTTTATGAGCACTCGAAATTCATTCCTTTCCATTTTTCCACAAAATTCACGAGGTTGTCTGCTGCGAAGCACAAACGAAATGACGCAGTTTACTCAAAATTTCACAGAAGTCTATTCAGAATTAGTAGTTGATAAGAGCAGTGTTGATTTTTAATTAATTATGAAGGAAGTTCAAAATATCGCAGAGTTATCAAGCTGGCCTCGTATTAACACATTCGATCTCACTGCATTTACTTGGGTACCAAAAAAACGGGCATCTTAATAATAAGATAACATTCCTATGTATAACAGTACTTTTTCCGTCTTTCCTTTGGGCCCCTGTTTATCAACTTAGTAATTTTTCGCACTTCTGATTCTAATTTGCTGTTGGGATCTTTTATTTCTAATTGAATACAATATAATATTTGTGAAAAACTATTCAAAATAATATGGAACAAAGGACAAAACCATGTTAAATTTAAAATAATATTAGAATTTATTAACCCGGGCTCATATTATCTCACTGCTCTGATATAGCTCAAAAAAGATCTCCGTACATATTTTTTCTTTGCAAATTCTATTCTAAAAATTTTATTTTACAAAAACTCAAATATTTTACGATTTGCTGTGGCTTGGTATGGAATGGGTTAACTTAGGAGGAGGGGGGTTAATTATACCCCATACCACTATGTGGTCAGGGTATAATGACTTTGTGCTGATGTTCGTAACTACCAATAATATTGCACTTAGGCCCATCTTTTATTAAACCTTTCGACTCAGAATCACTTTCTGAGTCGATTTAGCGACGTCCGTCCGTCCGTCTGTGTGTCCATGTAAATCTTGTAATCAAATTAGTATATAAGCTGAAATTTAGTATATAAGCTTTTATCGGCCATAGGATAAACGCTGTCGAAATTTGTCAAAATCTGTTCATTTTCAGATTTAGTCCACATATGAGTTCCTATGAGTTCGACTTAAATTGCCATAATATCCAAATTCACGTATAGATTTCTGTCAAATTGGGTTTGTATATAGCCCAAAAATAAACCCTATAGCAAAATTCTTAGTCATATCCCCCATAGGAAGCTGATTCCCGATCTTCACTTAAATCTATCAAAAAAATATTGCACAGATTATTCTTAACCTTGGTTTGTATATGCTTTTGAAAAAAAATAGTTATCTTACAAAAAATGGTCAGGTTCGGTCAATTTTCCGACCTAGTCCCCATATAAATAATAGCATCCGATATGAATTTTTATTAACAGATCCGCCAACATGGCGATTTTTGGCGGTTCTATTCAACCACTGTTTTAACATCGGGTACTTCCCGAGACGGTGGAAGGAGGCATTAGTGGTTCCTATTTTGAAATCTGGCTGTGATCCGAAACGGAGTAGCAATTATAGACCAATATCGCTTTTATCCTCCTTCGGCAAGTTGATGGAGTATTTTTTACTATCCAGAATTCGTGATAGATTAGATGAGGAAGACATTTTAAAGGATTGTCAATTTGATTTTAAAAGTGGGCATTCGACAACTCATGCCTTAACAGTGTTCACAAATTTTGTGGTTGGGGGCCTAAATGCTAGACAGGCAACAATTGCGGTCAGCTTAGATTTTTCTAGTGCTTTTGATACTGCATAGCAGGATGGAATTTTGTATAAAATGCTTACGATGGGCTTTGATAGGGCGATCTGTAGGATGGTTATGGAGTTTTTGAAGGGACGCACTTTTCGAGTTAGGGTAGATGACGTAGTGTCGGACATGAGGTTTGTGACTGCAGGTGTACCACAGGGCTCTTTATTGGGCCCAGTGCTCTACAACATATTTATGTCTGACATTCCGCAACCATCTGGGAATGATTTAGTTCTGGTTTATGCGGATGACATACTTGTCGCTGAGCGTGGACCCAGGGCCAGTACGGTTAATGGCAGGGTGAATGTGTACCTTGGTACATTAGCCACGTATTTTCGAAAATGGGGTCTGGGGCTGAATATAGCTAAGACCAGTGGGGTTATCAATAAGGGTAGGCGTAAATACCTTTACCCTAACGCGAGAGGTTTTATTCCGAACCTGTTGATTGGGAACGAACGTATAGGTATATCTGATAGAATTAAATATTTGGGGCTTATATTTCATGAGAACTTCGAATTTTATAGGCATGTAGACTATTTCTAGGACGTGTAAAACGGGTTTTTTCCATGTATTACGGACTACTTAGAAGGAGAGGTGGTCTTAGCACGAGGGTGAGGCTGCTTGTGTATCGGCAGATTGTCAGACCCCTCATATCCTATTCCTTTCCGGTTTGGTTCGGGAACTCGTCCCACCAGATGGAGAGGCTCAGGATATGGGAGAGGCGAATACTGTCACGTGTCTGGGTCTCAGACCTGCTATTGGACCTGACGGGGTATGGCGTAGACCCTCATGTAGGTCAGTTTATGACGGTGTGGATTTTGGAAGGGTTGATGTTCACCTAGTAGAATCTGCTTTTAGATTTCTTGAGAGGGCTTCTTCACTGAAGAATCAGCTAGTGAAAGACTGTTTCGACAGGGCAGGGAATCTGGAATCTATTAGGGGTTACAGATATATGTCTCTGGTTGAACTTTTGACCTTAAGGGACGGGGGACTCCTGTTAGACGACTCGGACCTTCTTTTTTTTACCATAGAAGGGCATATGCCTCGACGATGGGTGATCTGGTTTATAACACCGCACAATAGCGGTTCTTTACACTCTAGGTTATTTATATTACTATTGTGTAATTTAGATATAAGTTAGTTTGTAAGGCATGAATAAAGAATCCATTTTTTTAATTCCTTTTTTATGGAGTATAACTCGATAGTTTTAAGATGAAAATATTGTTTACGGTCTAAGACCCTAATATATTTGTAATGAAATGTAAAGTCTTGTATAACTACAAAGTAGGCTAAGAATAAATATTTTAATAATAGTAATTTAAGAAACATGTAAGAAATGAATTTTTGGAAAATAAATTAAATCTGAATCTGAATCTGAAAGATATCCGAAGGCAAAAAAATTAATAACAATGCCACTCAAATTTGGTTATGCTTACTTTTTATATCGAATTAGTTCGACCTAAGAGATAGGGTCTCTAAACGCATGGGTATCGTATAGTCGGTCTAGACCAACTATAATTTTCTAACTTTTTTTTTTTTTGTTGTCAACAATTTTCTTGCTTATTATATTTGTATTGTTATTGAAACAAAAAAATGTCTTGCTTAAGAAAATTTAAACTATTTCGAAGATTAACTCAAAACAAAGGATATGATCACAGTATGGCCATAAATGAAGATTTTGTTAAAGAATTGAATAGTGTAATGAGACATGGTCATAGGAAAAGCAGTCCAATGTAAAAAAAACGCTTAATGAAAATATGAGTTTCTAATAAATAATATTTTCTTTTCTTTTTCTTACAGACGCTATGAAGAAGATCCTGAAAATGCTTGGCATTGTGGTTCATGGTTTGAATATCTATTGATTGTTATTTTATCCACAATATTGCTGGTGGGTGTTTTGGTCCTAACTTTGTTCTGGCTTATATTCTATCGCGGTGGCTTTACTTGGTCGGATAATCCTGAGTTGCAATTTAATTTACATCCTGTATTAATGGTAGCCGGATTTATAACATTCTCAGGTTTTTGTAAGTAGACTTTTTATTATTATTTTTTTTATATAAATTAATCAATAATTATGTATTTTTTTTTGTCTGCAGCCATCCTTTTGTATCGTCTTTGCCGTTGTCTAAAACATATTTATGTTAAACTTGTTCACATGCTGTTTCATGCCTGTGCCTTACCATGTATAGTTTTGGGATTTTTGTCCGTCTTCGAATCTCATAATCTTTCCGAGCCACCCAAGGAACACTTCTATAGTTTCCACACATGGTTGGGTTTAGTAACAATGGGTATGTTTGCAATGCAATTTGTCTTCGGTTTCTTTAGGTTAGTATTGCAATTGTTATTGTTATTATATATGTGTAACAATTGTTATACATTCTCATATATATATGTAATATCTTACATGATCTTTCTTATGATTATAATGATTTTGGCATTCTTTTGTTGCTGTCTTGTGTTTAATTATAGCTTTTTGATTTTATTATGCTGTGAGAATCACACTTATAATTGTCGTGCCGCTATGGTGCCAATACATGCCAGTTTTGGTTTAGCCAACTTTATGATGGCTATTGCTACCTGTGTTACAGGCCTTGTAGAAAGAGAACGACAATTGGTGGACAGTACCGAAAATGCATTGAGGTATGTATAATCTATAATATTAATAGGCAAGGCGATTTCATGTTACAGATGTTAGTGTGTCAGTTTTAATCCCGTTTTGACCAAACATCGCTCATTTGAAAGGTATTTCTTTTTAGCTGTTCGCCAGATATACAGATTTTTAAAATTTTTAATTTTTATTTTTTTTTTGAGTAAAATGCATTTAAAGTTGCTACTAACACATACATAAAATTATACAATGTATAAGGTATTTGTAAAAAAAATTAGTTTGTTTCCTTCATTCACAATAATAATTGTGTTGAATTGAAAAATAGTCTTAGACACAAACCAATAAATAATAACATTTAAAAAGTGTTGAATTGTGAATTGGCTAAAATTGATTAGCATACCTTAAGGGTCTTTATTAAATGAAAAAATAAAATTTGCACTCGAATTTCGAGGGCTGGAATCTGCTAGCATTTTTTTTTATAAGTGTAGCCAATATTTCTTTATAGCCAGGAAAAAATTTATTTTAAATTGATTTGATTGTAAATAAAAAAAAGCTTTTTAATCAAATTTTTCATAAATGTTTCATTTTGTTAAAATAAGAGATATTTATACAACTAGTACCGTGCCCTTCGCTGGTTTCTCAATTTACGAAAATCATTTTTTTTTCCTGATTGGTAGTACCGTTTTTTATTAACTGTGCAAAATTTCATGCCAATATCTTCATTGATTCTTGAGTGACGTTTGTTTTTGTAAAAAACTAGCAGGCATTTTGATTTTAAATTTTGTTTGCCGGAAACATTATTAATATGTTGTATTGTTGCTAGTTACAAACATCTATACAAACTCATTATAACCTGACCAAAGAGTGGTATAGAGTATCCAAAAAATGTGATTTTAGTCAAATATTTTTGATCTCTTTCTACGTAATAAGGAGTGAGATCGAAAAAATCTTAACAGACGTTTTTCCTCTTGACTTTTTTTTAAAGTATTATTTAAACTATTTTTTTTATGCAGTTAGCTTTGAAAATTATCCCTAATATTAATAGGCAAGGCGATTTCTTGTGACCGATGTAAGTTTCACAGTTTTACCCCGATTTGGACAAAAAAATTTATCTTTTGAAAAGTATTTCTTTTTAGCTTTTACCCAGATTTACAGATTTTCATCTTCTGGAATATTTTTTTGGAGTTATGATCGTTTAAAGTTGCTACTAACACATACATAAAATAATACAATGCTATGTGTGTGTTTACTAAATTTGTTAATGTGTTTGTGTTAATGTGTTGAGTTTGTTTTATTCATTTAAAATGAGTTGAATTGTGAAGCATACCTTTAGGATCTTTATTAAATGAAAAAATAAAATTTCCTAGAATTTGCACTCGAGTGCTGGAATCTGCTAGTATCAGTTATTATCTTTAATAACAAAGCTGTTCATTTGTTGTTAGTTTGATTAAAATGAGTGCTAAAAATTATTAAATATTTTCAACAAAATCCAATTTGGTGCTTCCAATCTTATTAGAAAGTATCAGGAAAATTTGGCCACTATTAGAAGATATTTCCAAAAAAAATTCTTGGTATAGCAAGTTATTTGTTACAACGGGCTCTATAAATACCGAAATATATATTGAGAAGTGTTTGCAAACAAAACTACTTCCTTTCAATGTGTCCACATATTTTTGGCTCAATTTGGCATACTGGTACTACGGTAAGAAAGCTCTTGAGTGGTAAAAGAACAATAACTTGATTTTTTTTACCAAGGGAGGCAAATCCTCTAAACTGTTCGGAGCATAGGGCAGTGGAGAGATATCTGTCTCTTGTGAAAAGGGAGTTGAAGGGAGAGATGGACTACCTGTTCGAAAAAAGTGACAGAAATATAAAAAAATATAATTGAGTATAGAAAATTTAAAAAAAAGAACCTTTTATTAACTTTAAAGAACAACTTTATCTCGAAAAGTGTATTTGATTAACATGCCAGTGCTTAAGATTTTGTTGTTAGAGAAAATCAGAATTTGTAGATGTTTTCTAAAATCGGATTATTAATAATACATCTTAAAATTTGGGTATCAGTTATATTTTTTTTATCTCTTAATACTTATTTAGAAGAAAAAAATCATTTGGTTTGATTTAATAAAGCTTTTTGTCTAAGTGAATTAAAATAAGCAAAAATATAGTCATGGGAAACATAGCACAGCAAAAATACAATCTTCATTTACGAGTTTTTTTTATGTGATAGTGAGTTCTAGAACAGGGTCGACAATATCCCAAATTTCAATACAGTGACTCAGAACGTAAAAGGTCGCGGTCGATCCATGTTTTAGTTAGTAGCAAACATGTAACTCAGTTTCTCAGGTACCTTTGATGTCCTAAGGTACCCCATACAGATAAGATTTGTTCCGCATTCAAGAAACAGGAAAACAAGAAGACTCCTAAAATACATTTTTCTGAAATTCTTATCAAAGATATACCTTTTCATATTATTTACGATATAGATTCTAACAAAATAGAGCAAATGCAATATTATTGACATTTTTATTTCTTTCTTCCTATTTTTCCAGTAGCCGCAATTCAGAAATCGAACATTACATTATGAATTCATTGGGTATTGTATTGGTTGCCATCGGCATTATTGTATCCGTAGCAGTTCGACGATCAAATGCTCCAGCCACTGCCAAAGTTTATGTGACTGAACGAATTTAAGTGCGCAAGCAACAACAAAAAAGACATGATAAAAAAACGAAACCAAATTTTCCTTTTCCTCCACCAATTATACTTCTTATACCTCCATCACCACCCCATTGATCAGAGAGCTAAGTAATGGATTGATTTTTTTGTTATTTTTTTTTTTCATTTATTATACGAGTGTATGTAAAGCTGCACATACAAACAGACAAACATACATATTTTGTAATTTCGTGTTTTTATGTGAAGTATTTGTAATTTTCTTGTTCTTCTTTATTTATAATCATTTTTTTATGTGTGAAATTTGTTTCTGTTTACAATTTAACTGATAAATTTGAGAAATAATTACTAAATATAATCATTAGCATATCCAAACGAAATTTAAAGAGAATATACATGAAATTATGCCAAAAATCGAAAAAACAATTAAAATCAAAATTTTTACATAAAATATAATCAAATTAATTGCAATTAAATTCATATATACTTGTATGTACTATATGTATATGAATGTGTATTTAACTATTATTTTTTCAGAATCTCTATAAATCTTTGAAAAAAAAAATGAAATGAACCAGTTCAAAAGTAATCGAAATTGCCACA
Organism: Cordilura impudica; assembly: GCA_963682025.1. Classification (NCBI taxonomy): domain Eukaryota; kingdom Metazoa; phylum Arthropoda; class Insecta; order Diptera; family Scathophagidae; genus Cordilura; species Cordilura impudica. The sequence goes on from OY821521.1 coordinate 51,697,484, forward strand.
AATTATTACTAATATTTAAGCATTTATTGCAGTTCATTTGTTTTGCATCTTGAACGGATTTGTTTTTTGTTTTTGTTTTCTTTTTTTTTTCTTTTTGTACAACATACAATATACAATAAAATAATAAAATGTATTTGCTAAGACATAATTAAAATAAAATCGTAAGCGATTATATACAATTATTATTAATAAACAATTATTTATTTTAAATGGAATTTTTTGTAGTTTTTTTTTCTTCTTTATAATAAGAGTTTTGTATTGTAAGATGGACTTACCTTAACAAAAGGTACAAAGCAAATACTGCAACGAAACAAAAAAATATATTTTTTATTAATATAAGAAATTAACATAAAAATTAAACTTTTGACTAATAAAATATCAATTTCAACGCAAAATATAGAAAATATGTTAAACAGATTAAATTAATATAATCTTAATAATCGATATATTTTCATTATTTAACTGAAAGTGGTTTCCCAATTTAAATGAATTCTTATTTATCCCCAAAAAATATGAAAAAGTGTTAAAGTGTTAAATTCTGATATGCCGAACCTTTGATACCCACCACTCAAATGAAATGCTGTCTGATGCTAAGCGCATCTTATGAGAACGACTAGACCAATTTGGCAAAAAAAAAAGTTTCAAATGTCTTTAATAGCCTGTGTAAGAATTTTGGGGAAGAAAAATTATCCATGCCCAGTCCTACGCCTACTTTTCCTACATCTATAGTTCCTAATCACCCTATTTCGCTCTATTAAAAAAATCCAAAAAATGTAAATAAGCTTTCGATTAGATACGCCCTCTTGTACGCCCGCTTTTTCGCCCACTTTATACTTTGTTCAATAAACAAATTTACAATTGTTTATAAGTTTTTATATAAGTTGACTACTAACACTGGGCCGGTTAATTTTGTTTTTTTTTTTTATTGTAAAAATAGTTCGAATAGGGTTTATAGGGAAAGAAAAATTCAAAAAGTTTCCCAGAGACTTAAGAAACAGCTAAAAGTGTTTTTCCTATGGAATTTTTGTATAAACTCAAGACCATAACTCACGAGTCGAGAGATGGATATAAGTAATTCTTCTTTATTTTCTTCGTTATGGTCCTACAAAAATTTAACTCTCCATAATAACTGATAAAAGGAATGACTTATTTGGTTGATTCCTTTTTGTTTTGTTCGTTATGCTCTCGGAATGGAAATAACACATTTGTTTTTGAATTTACTCCGAAATGCCAAAATATTATGTTTAGAATCGATCAATCGTGAAATTTCAACGGCGAAAACAAAGAAATCCAGTTCCAGGTTACCCACATATATTTTTCACCGAAGCATTAGATCGCTTTTATATAATTCATCCACGCAACGATGAGTGCTTCTATTTACGTTTGCTATTGATCAACGTTCGTGATTCAACATCATTCGAACATCTGCGAACTGTTATTGTGGTTCACATATAGAGAAGCCTGCCAACGCACAGTGGCGCCATTTGAGTTTTTTCATTCATATGATAGATAACTGTTCAGCCTATGAAATGAGCGTTTGGAAAGGGTGCTACGCTTTGTAGGGTTATCAAAGTTAAAATTTGTAGAAAAATCTGTTTTATGGTAACAAAAAAAAATTATTTTTACATTTTTAGATTGTTTTTATTTTTTTTCTTTAGGGTTTTATGTTTTAAATTATTACCCAACAAATTAAAAAAAAATTACTTCTTTTTTAAATTTATTTTTTAAATTTTCTGTAAAATATTCATCACAATTCCTAAGAGAAGGTATATCTAAAAGACTAATCATTTCCAAACTATAATTATTTTCTAACTCTATTCGTGACTTCACATGCCGCAGGGAAGAAATAAGTGGATCGGAAGATGCTGCCAACATGTTGAAGAGGTCCTCATTTTGCCTTACCCTTGATGCTTTGAATGTGTTCTGCAATCTATATTTTTTATAAAATTTGTTAAGAGACTCCTGTGCTTCTTCAGAAAGCTCTCCAATTGGCAAAGACTGGTACTCAATTATATCTTTGCCATGCGCCAATATTTTATGGACGGTCGGGGTCAACTTCTTCTGTGGATACATTTCTGCTAAAAGATATGCAGTTTTCGATGCATATTCCCCATATTTTGTAGAATTGACATTTTCTTTGCAGTTTAAAACATTCAAGATCGTTCTCAATCTTTTCACGATTTGATAGTCAATTCCAGTGATTCTAGTTACTGCCTCATCATTTTCAAAAAATCTCCTAGAAGTGTTTCCATCGTTTGAGTTACCGTATCCGTGCTTGGGACAGTCTACTTTTAGTCCAACTTGTTTAAAAAAAGCATCCTGTATTTGCTTCTTTCTGATCTTTTCCTTATCCTTTATTGATGTATTTTCATCGAAGTTTTCCTCCGCTTGTGGTAGGGTATACGCCAGTTTTAGCAAGAACTCCATACACCTTATCCTTGCGTGCAATGGTGACATTCCATATTCGTAATTCTCCTCGTTTGTAGAATCGTTTAAATTACCAAAGTTCTTCTGACTCTTTTTGCAAATCGGGCATGGCAATGTTGAGGTTGTTCCTGTCAGTTCGTTCACGACTTTTCCGTCAATCATGGTCAGGTGGAACTCGTAATTGCATTCAATATATTTTCCTTCTCCAATTTGCAGCTTTGTAGGCTTAATCTTGCTTATTTGTTCTTCAATGTCCTTCACTGTGGTCCTTATGAGTTCTGCCGATTCCCTTGCAAACTGAAACATTATTGGTCGGCAATAATGCACTGATGACGGACGTGGATTTTTCCAGTGTAGGGAAACATCAGATTTTAGCCGCAAAGGAACAACAGATGCCATAAACATATTTCCGTCCGATATTGTAGCGTCATCGGAAGATATCCTTTGCTTATAAACGCTTTGTCCGGATGATCCATCGCAGCTGTTTCTCATAAAGAAGTTTCACCTCATTTTCAGGAAGACTCTCCAACAACCGTTTTGCTGTATGGTCCATGAGATCCTGCAGATTGGCTTTCACAGAGACTTCCGTAAACTCCGTATGCAGTGGTCGTGAATTTATTTTGGCTTGCGTAATATGCTTGTATCCTGGTAAAACGTCAGCCCCGTGTCGCATCAAGGATGCCCGTAGTATCTCATATTTTTCTTTGGAAAGCTGTAAGTCCATAAACAAGGCCAAGGCTTCTTCGGAACCATACTTTTTAATGTGTGTGGGCGTGGGAATGCTTTCCTTAATCCTTTTTAGTCGCAGTGGGCTTGCATCAGCAACAGATTTTGAAATCTGCGACCTAACTCTTTCACTATCCTTTGTATATTTAATAGACAGCGCGTCCGATAAATGCTTCGTGGTCAAGTCATTGGTGGCATCGGCAAGATTACTCTTTCTTGTGAAAATTGAACACTCCTCAATACCTTTTTTTGGCCTTCCTTTTGCTCCTCTGGTTGATGTGGTGGGTTTATCTACTGCCAATATATCCAGGATGGTGTCTTCATTAAGCCAGTCCTCGTATTTGGAGTTGAAGTTGTGAATGGTTCGATTAGATTTCACCCATTTTGCCTTAATATTTGCATATATCAGATAAAATTATTTTTTATTATTACGCTTCTCTCAATATTTCCGTATAAGCTATCAAGTTCTTCTAAAGCAGCTTCCGTGAAAAACTTTGGTGTGGTTGACGTTCTAAACAGTTCAAATAATTTTAAATTGTTCAACGCCATGTTTTCAGTACTTAAATTGTTTAACGCCATGGTTTCAGTACTTGTTGCGACAACTTTCAGTCGTAGACTAATCCAGGCATTATGCTTATTTTGCAATATATAGGCTTATGCTACCATGCCTAAAAATTTACCTGTTCCCTGCATACATATGGATTTAGGCTGAATTATGCAATTTTGATATTATGCTCGTGTCTAAATAAGACTTGTGCCTACCTGGAGGGACCATAAGTCAATATTGTTCTTGACCATTTGTACTCCAAAGTAATTTTTAAGTGAGGTGCGTACCTGCGAATTTAAATGAGTAGTTTTTTGTGCATCCTGTGTCTGTAACAGAATATTGGGAGTAGACTTTGGCAGAGGCTCACAGGTAGATAACCGACTTAAAATGCAATTTTCAAACTATTAGATCAAACTACTGTCAGTCAAAACATGTAAGGGATGCATGCCATACAATTTCTGCAACCATGTCTTTTTTACCTCTAGAAGCCAAACGGGCACGTACGGGCAGATAAAACCTTTTTAATTATGTAAAGAAATAATCAAAGAACCTGTTCTGCAAATATGGCAAATATAGAAAAATATAGTTTTTTTTTTATTTTCCGTCAAAGTTGAAAAATAGTGAAAAAACGGATAGTTTTTAAATAGTGATTGACCAGGAGAAACACAAAGCAAACAGTGAATTTTTTTTATAATTATACATTTAATAAATACATCAATCAATACAAATAAAAAATAAGGCGATTCGTTACCTATTTTTCGTGATATTACACCTGAAATCGCAACACATTGACTAAAAATTGTGTGTTTTTTTGAAAACCGAAAGTCGGTCAACTTTGAACGGTTATATCTTCTAAACTAAAAATGTGATATTATTAAGAGTAGCACATTTGAAATTGTTGAAAAGTTTCCTATAACATGGGTTTATTCAAAACTTCGTCGGCGCACATGAAAATTTTGATTTTTGCAACCTCGTTTGCTCTACGGGCGCCACTGTGCAACGTATGCGATTGCTAGAGAATGACACTCTTTGGGATTACACCCTCAGAGATGTACTGATTTCGTGAAATCAAATATGAACATCCTTTTTGATAATTATCTCAACATGCTTCCCATCCAAACCGATTGTGGATCAAATACAAAGATAACATGTCTGATTATATTTTGTATTAGATGCGTATTAGAACATAAAATTCAGATTTGCAAAAAAAGGACGAGGAAGTTTACATCGATGTCATTCAAACATGACAGCGGCAATTTGTTCAGAGAATCAATTCGAGCGAACGTTCCTCGGTTGATGCTCCCGGCAGCCCTGGAAAAACTGTTTTGATTGCATTGATTTTGCATCGATTCGCTTGTAGAATATACATAATTGCACTTGCACTTTCTTTATCAGGAATTGAAGCATTTAGTACTCAAGTTACCGTTCAATATGAAAATCAATAAAACTCCAACGTACAGGCTTCCGAACAACTGTGCGATGACCAAAGTTTTGCAGCAAATCAAATTGATTGTTTGGAATGTACCAATGCGAATAAAACGTCTTTGGAGGCATTATACAAAACGCTGCACTATCTAAGAAACAATCCGACCCGGTTTGGTGGCGCGATGATTTTGTTGTCAGGTGATTTTAGCCAAGCATTACCGGTCAATGTCAACTGATGAACTTAATGTATGTTTGAAGTCGTCCGCTTTGTGGAAATATGTGAAGGAAATCAAACTGAATACGAACAAGCGTATCGAGTTTGAGAACGACCAATCTGTAGATATTTCAATTGCTCGACATTGTCAATGGAATTATGCCCGATGATATTTCTACTGGCTGCATTGAATTCCCCGTTGATTTTTGCCAGTTCACCGAACCGAAACCGTACTCATCCGTAAGGTGTTCCCAAACATTCAAAATGAAATTGGTCGTGAACTGATGACGAAAAAATCGGTGGCTTCCGCTAGTACCCAAGACGATGTCGACAATTATCCAACTGAGTTTTTAAACTCTCTTGATTTTCCTGAATTTTGGCTTCACAATCTCCAACTAAAAGTCGGATCGAATCATAATGTTACGAAATATCAACCAACCACGTCTTTGTAATTGCACCCAACTTGCGGTAAAAAAACCGATGAACAACGTTATCGAAGCAAAAATACTTAAAGGAAAATACAAAGGAGAAGACATTTTGTTACCACGCATCCCAATGGTTCCGACCGACGTGCCACACGCGCTTCCAGTTCGCGGTACGTCTTGCATTCACTTTTTTTTTCACTTTTTTACTTGATTATCACAGAAAAATTTATTGAAATTTGGGCAGGACAACGTCTGTGTGGTCAGCTAGTTTATAATAAATGTAAAAAAATATTTGAAAAAGTAATCAATAAACTTAATACTAAATTATTACAACAAATACACTGAATTTTTAGCATTTTTTAGAGCTGCCTCCATATTTAAGACCATGTATTGGGACGATGATGCCCGAGTTACCCCATTTTAAACGTTACAAACGGAAGGACAAACTGATATATACCCGCTGTGCAGTGGTTCAATTTTAGAGTTGTTATATCTAAAGCAAAAATTATTTAAATCTGATAAATTTATATTAAAATCTATAAATAATTCTTTAATTTTTTATTAATAAACAAGTAGATACTTTATTAATATTTTTCATTGTTATTGGCGATTTTTTGTATTTATTTTGGGATAACATAAACAAAGTGTGGCAAATACCGGTCTAAGCTAATATGACATGTGCGGTATAACCAAACAAACACACTCATGAAGTAAATACTACAAGCACAACGACCACAGAAAAAACAATAATAACAGTTATGATACACAAAACATTTAGAATAACAACTATCACAAGTAAGGTTGCTAAATTCGGCTATGCCGAATCCTTGATACTCTCCACCTGGATCTTAAACTCAATGTTAGGTACAGCTACCATTTTAAAACGGTTACCGATATTGAAACTTTTAATTCTATTACAATTTATAAAAAACAATGGTCGTGTCTTCTATAGAAATAATTAATTACTATATGAAAAATGTCCTTATATTTCTCCTACTAGAGTAAGAAACCCATAAGTTACCTAAGTACTTCATAGAACACCAATGAAATACATTATTTAACGTAGAAGGCGTTATAATAGCCAAAGTTTGAGACCTTAGAATTCATACGATAATTGAAAGAAAATTTCAAAAGAATCTTGACTAAAAATGTCCAAATATTAATATTAAAAAATAGCTAATTTTAAAATATTTTTATCTGAATTCTTTTAAGGATACATAAAACAAAAAAACCAATAAAAACAGGTAAGAAATTAAACCCCTGCGTACCAGGTATAAAATCGACCAAGAAAGTTATTTAGAGTCGATCGGTATAAGAGGTGTGCCTGTGTTACGTATTATTGAGAGTTAAAAACTTCAACACAAACTTACTAAATATTTTTTGTAAAAAATTCTTTTCTTAACATGCTAACGCCGGATTTCTCAATGTATCGTCAAACTGCCTGTTACTTAACCAGGACATAAATATATTGGAAAGATAAACTGCCGGTTAACAATTTTGGTTTTCTCAATGTACTGACAAAAACATTATTTTCAGTTGGCAATGCCTCTAAAAATACGTATGAAAGTTGGGAGAATTATTTTCAGTTGGCAATGCCTCTCAAAATTGATACGAAAGTTGGGAGAATAATTTATCTATACGATAAATAAATAATTTGCAGCTGAGTGCCGGTTAGCTTTGCGACAAAATAGAAGCAAACCAGACATTGAGAAAACCAAATTTCTTTAATCGGCAGTTTCTCGTTGGTGATAAAAGATAATCTCTATTGAGAAAACGGGCATAAATATTCAAAAAAATATGTTAACTCACTAGTATGTCCTGTCGAATATAATTTTCATGTTTTTTTTTTCGTAATCAATTTTTCCTACGAAGTTTGTATTGTGCAATTAAGATATTTTATAAAATTTATTTTACTTTTTTTTTATCCAAGGCTTGGTGCAACAATTATTAATTTTTTCGGCGTTCCTACTCTGGAGCAAGCTACATATAGCTGCCCATGAGAAAAACATGGATTTTCTAAATTAAATCTGGCAACAATTAACTATTGGCTTTCAATATAAAATATCATTTGGCAATTTCTAATTTTAGCGATTTTTGATTTTGTGCGATTTGTGATTTTAGTTATTTTTGATTTTGCCCATTTTTGAATTTGAAGATTTTTGTTTTTAGCGATTTTTATTTTTCGCAATTAAAAGAAAATAATGATGTATATAAAATTGAAACGAATCGAGTACTCGATTATTCAAAATCAAAAATTACAATAGAAAAAGGTATTTTTTAATAAAAAATTTAAGAAAGGTAGTTTTTTTAAAAAAAAAAGTTATTTTATTAAGAAGAGGTAGTTTATAACGAAAGGTAATTTTTTTAAAGAGAAATAATTTTTTAAAAAAAGGTAATTTGTTAAGAAAGCGTAATTTTTTAAGAAAGAGTACTTTTTTAAGAAAAGATAATTTAAAAAAAATTAAACTTTTTTAAGAAATGTGCTTGTTGAAGAAAACGTACTTTTTTCAAATTTACTTTTTAAAAAAACTTACTTTTTTTTAAAGAAACCTTTTGAAGAAGGTACTTTTTTTTTAAAAAATTTACATTTTTAAAAGGATTAAGTTTTAAGAAAAGATACCTTTTTAAAAAAGTACTTTTTAAGAAAAGGCACTTTGTTTAAAATAGACACCTTTTTAGGGATTATATTTTTTCTTTCATATTATTGTATCGGGATATCTCAGGCAATACTTGCTTAAGATAATGTGACATCTGCAGTAAAAGCATACACAACACCTCATGAAGCAAATGCTACCACTACAACGACTGCAACAATATAAACAATTACAAAATATAACTTAACAAAAAAAAACATTGAAATACATTGAACATTTTTTCAGGAGTTTTTTCATATTTTCATTCAGCTCGTGGCTCTTTGGACCGATTTTGGTGATTTTGAATAGCAACGATTTTAGTTATTGAGGGTGGGATCATGATTTCTACAGACAGACGGCCAGACGGTCATCGCTAAATTAATTCATTTGTTATAGGGATCAAGAAAATATATGCATCGAAATAAATTCCGGAGACCCCAAGAATTTATGTCGATGCGTTACGAACGGAATGCCAAGTCTATATATACCTTCTGCACAGCGGTCGGCAGTCGGTCAAAACATATTTACACAAAATGTAGTAAATTGTTAAAAATATAAATATAAACATTTTGGCATAATTCCAGAAATAAAAGAATTTTAAAAGAATATTTATGGAAAAGAAATTCATCTTCTTTGAATTTGATGAGAATTTTATAACAGTTCCTGAAAGTTCGCAGAAAGCGAAAATTAAAAAAAAAATGTAAATTAGATGGTCTAGAATAATTGCCATTATCTTCAAACTTGTTAATCGAGGTATCATTAAAAATGAAGTGAGACATTCCTTACAATGACATATACTGACATGTATTTTGGGAAAGATCAAACGGGATTATCACGCAAAAATGTATTGATAGCCGATTCGTTGAATAATTTGATAATTTTTCATTGGTTAAAACCGAATCAAAATTTTAACCTTAATAGACTCATGCTATAAAGTGAAACGTTAAAAATTTGCATGAGAAATTTTAATTTTTTAATATATACAGCCGAATTCATACAAATTTTAAACAGCATTTCAAATCCATTTTCAGCAAAAATCGATAAAATTGCTTAAAATACCAATTTTAAACATTGTGTAAATAAAAGAATTGTAAAATTGGTTCGACCCTATTTTAAACCTATTTTAAAATGACATTTGTACTTTTCGCTTTCTGTTTGTTTTCAATTTGAACATTGTAGCGAAAAATTGTCATTCGATCGAAAGAAGTTAGTTGATTTATTAATAAAGAATCGACACGCTATATTTGATTAATAGAATTAGTAAGAACTATTTTTATTGAAAAAATTTTATGTTATAATTGTATATTGTTTACAATAGAAACTATTGCCCAAATCTCAAATTATCGTCAAAAGAAAATTTACAAAAAAAGGAGTGGCACGTTTCCTATTCCTGAAAAGGAACGCTTGCAGCTATCCACATCAGTCAAAGTATTTATACAAATTATTAAAATAACTAAGTCAACTATATTTAAAAAACTAGTGGTGTGTAAACAATCTAAACAAATTAAATACAATAAAACTGGTTATTTAAATACTTTTATAATCTGCAAGAAAATCACCACCTAAATTACATATCTACCTATCATTTTGTTTTGACTATTTTTCTTTATTTATTTAATAGACAAGTTTAACATTATTTTTTTTTTCTATAAAAACCATATTTTTCTCAATCAGGGCAAAAAAAAATGATAGATACGAGTACCGTATGAATTAATAACCATGGTTTTGCATCACTACAACTCAAGTGACAAATAAAAAATATAGTGTTGCCATCATGACGCTTAATAAAACGTTAAAACGTTTATTACTTAAAATACTGATTATGAATACGAATATTTAACAAACATTTTTTATGCTTAAAATGTGTTTAACTAATTGGTATTTGATACCTGATTTAAGATTTTTTATCATATAAATTTTCATATAAATTTCAACCATTCGTTACGTTTCATTTTATGGAATGAGACCAAAAATATGTTAAAATTTTACAACCAAAAATTTTTCTTAATTTTATTGAATTTTGGAGTTCATTTGTATTTATAATGCTATAAAATTTACCTGTTTTTTGAGATGCACGAAGTTTTGAAGAATACTGAAATTTTTATTTTTTATTTTTTTCTGAATACCCTTTTATTTTAGGAAAACAGGCCATCTTATTTTATAATATATTCTTTTATTTTTAAATTAACATACTTTACTTTTTTTTTTTTACTATTTGGAGCTCTTTTTTAAACACACTTATTCTTTAAATTGCCCATATTGGCTCCAAAACAAGGATACCACTATTAACTTCTTAATAACACAACAACACTCCTAACACAAAATTAATGATTTAATTTTTATTTATTGACAACCGACAATAAAAACACGAAATTTTTAGATTTTTAATATTGAACACTATAAATATATTGCGCGACTTTAATTCACCTTATTTATCTTTTTGATTTACAAATGGTAAGTCAAACGAAAATTAACAACAACAAAATACACGACCGAATGAAGAAGCACATAAAGCGACAGGAACAAACTAAATTTCTTTTAGTGAAAAATTTGCAACTGTTTTCTTTTTGGAATAAAAACACGACATTTACAGATTTTTGTCATTTAACACCTTATTTCTATTTCCAAAACATATAATATTATTTTTTACTATTTTTTATAAAAATTAATTCACTATTATTATAATTTATCATAATTTTAATGTTAGAATGATGAAAATTTAACCCGATCACGTAAAAGTTTAACTTCTAACTAAATACATTAAAAAGAAATGTAATTAGAAGAAAACAAAGTTGCCAACTTTGGACAAAGTCATTGATGTTTGGGAAATTTAAGCAGAAAATGCCCTATTGAAATTTTTATCTAAAATTAAAAAAAAACGACATTTATAATATCATTTTAGAAAATGAGAATAAAAGCAAATGAAACAAGTCGACACCACAAAATGCATTAGGAATTTAATTTTTGAATAACTTGGCTATATTAGAAAATGAAAAAGAAAAAATATGTTAAGTGCTTTGTAGACGAATATTTAACATTATTTTTTTATGCATATGTATAAAAAAATTTTTTTTATTAAAAAACATTGTCGCCAACTATAAACTGTAATAGTTATTGAAATGAAACTTTCAAATTGGAATACAACCTTACGTATTTCTTGAATATTTTTGCTTCTGCAGGTGTAATAATATGTTTTAATAATTTAATTAAAAAACGGATAATTTTTCTAATTCAAACGTTTTGCTGAAAAACACAATTCAATAAATATTTTTTTTCGGACAGTACAATATTATATAAAATTTTTCTCTGCTGAATGAGATATAAAAGGAATTTTAAAAATTTTGATTAAATTTAAATCGAAGAAAAAAATCTTTAAAAAATAATAAATATAATATAACGTGTACAAAATCCAAATAACTATTAAGTGAACTACAAACAATTACGGACGTAATATTGACGTTGGCTCTTGGATTAAAACACTTCCACAAACGCTGCCATCTATGTGTAGATTTGAATTTGTAACTAGTGCGTTCACAAACTAATATGGCTTAATTCTTTAGAGTTGTATTACAAAACCTCTTAGATATTACTTTAAGGTTGCATTTTTATTATATTCCTTTTGCTACATTATTATCTTCGAAATTATTACCCTAACTTTTTTCTACATCTGTTATTAACTAACGAAGACGAACGCTTTTTCAAGTTAAATTTTGCACACACGACAGACACCGAACCAAACGAATATATTTACACATTTTTATTTTATCAAATTAATGGCGACATTTACAACTGTAAACAATTAAACACTTTTATTTTATGCAAAAGGCATTGTATTACATTTTTCACTAAATTTTATTAGACTTTCGACATTATTTATGTTATATTTCCAGATTTAATGGCAGAGCAAAAATTTTCGCGCCCGATCTAAAACTTTTCGGATAAGACTAAAGAGGAGATGAAAAGCAACGAAATAAGTAAAAAACAAATAACAAAAGCAGAGTTGACAAGTCGTCAAAAAAAGGTGTGTAAAAAAAGTGTTACAATAAAAACTACTTAAATAAAAAAAATTAATAATAAAATTTTAATACAGACACGCAACAAATCGTTTGAAATTAATATGAGAAAATTTTAAATATAACTGTGTGCTGGCTCTTTGTTTTATAATTTGGCTTTTAATTTTTAAGCACCGCTTGATTTGGACTTTTATCAAAAAATAATAACTTAATTATTGTATCTATTGAATAAAAAAAAATCAAATAAATAAATATTAAAGTGAAACATAAAAATTAATTAAATGTGTTAAATATTAACCGTTAGTTTTATAGTTTTACTATGTGATATTCAATAATATAAATGATAAAAAGGTAAATTAATAGCTGGACTTCAGCAAACACATTTTTATTGAAAATAATATGGAGCAATGGCAACGCTGTGATAAGTGAATAATTCAGTTATTGCGACTAACTATCAGGGTTGGTTACAAAATTTGGTTGCCACAACAAATCTGAAGCAGCTAAACAATCTAGCTTTTGGGGCTGGCATTGGTTTCTGAATGGCATTGGCATTTGACAAATATCACATAAACTGTTGTAACAAAGCTGGAATATTAAACTATACTAAAAGCGTTTTGTTTCGCTTCTCGCTAGATAAACTCTAATACCAAAGTATGTAAGAAAATATATACATTAAGATCTCAGTGAATAATCCTGTCTTATATATTACCGTCATTTGGTAAAGATAATTGATATTTTATATAAATCCGCAATGCAATGGAATTATTAATTTTATTTATTAATTGTGGCAACCATTTATAGAGATTTTTACTGATATTTAATAAGAAATTAAATTTTTTTTATTAATATTGATTTATTTAATGAAACAGTATCTCATGTGATAAAAGAAAATAGACAGTAACCTCCGATTTCAGTACAAAATACCATATGATACATACTTTACAAATAATTTTTAAAATTTAAAAGATTTAAATAAAACTTTGCTGATGTTTCTAATTGTGCCATATCCGCATATATTGCCCACAAACATTCCTAAAAACAAATAATGTTTATATTAAATTAACTTCTACAAAAGCAATTTTACAGGTCTGTCTTCAGTTCTACAACAAGGTTCCCCTCAAAGTGGTTTCTGTATTACGGAAAATAATGATACCATAGGGTATCATCTTCATCTTTGACTAGATAACTGATCCACGTATGAAACAACGATTGTCTTCTATTTCATCGCGTGGCATGCTAACCGAGAAAAGATAAAGGGTGGCACATGCTAAATAAATCTTTTAACTCGTAGTGTCTGCTTGTTTGCCGAGAAAAGTTTGGACCGTTTTTTAACCCTTTTCCCGTGATCCAATCGAGCTGAAACTTTGCGGCCAGAATCGTGGTGACGATGAAAAAATTTACTGCAAAAAAAAATTTTTTTAAAAAAGATATTGAAAAAAACTATTGTTAACTGTAGAATTTACCATTGTTGAATAAGACTGAAACGATATAGTAAACTTAATTTACAAAGAAAGGGAGTATAGTAAAAATTTGGATATTATGGGTTAGTTTTTATAATTTAAATATATTTTTCACTTTGTGAATTGGATTTATAATTTATCTATAATATTAAATTGCCCCTTAGTGTTTTTTTAATATTATTTTTTAAGTCATACTTTCTAAATCTCTTGCTAGTAAGTTCAGAATGTATCCATAGATTTTCTGTTGTAATATCTTAATTTCTTTGCAGAACAGCAGGCTTTTACGTGCGAAATAAAAAAATCACTTGCGCTTTCTTGATAACTATTTTTCCAATTTTACCTAAATTTTTCAGAAGGCAAAATTCTTAAATCTGCCCATTATACTTCAAGTACCACTTCGAACGAAGACCAATGTTTGTGTGATTTGTGGAAGTGTTTATGAAAGTGTTTTGAGGGGGTGTAAGTTTTTAAAAGTTAAAAAAAGTCGTACTATCATAATTCATTTTGAAGATATGAATAATGTTGGATTTGAAGAATCTTTGAAAAAATTTTCAATTAAAATTTTTAATAAATAAGTCCGTGACAGCGAATCTCCGGAGGCGTTATTGTTTTATGGTGAGCATTATAACTCGTTGCCGGATCATGCGAAAGTTGACATGTTTCCTGAGGTAGAGCTTTTTATACATTTTTTTACATTTGGAAGTGAAAAACACGATTTTTGTTATAAAATTTCGAAAATTTGTTGTTAAAAATGGGGAAGAAAATGGAAAATAAAAAAAACTTCGTGGTTACCTGATGATTTATATGGAGATATAGTGTGAAAAAATTCAAGAGAATCGGAAAAGTAAATTTTGAGTTATGATGTTCACGGAACATTTATTTGCGAGAAAATCGATTTAAAGTTTTTGAAAAACTGATTTATATACGATGAGGCCGGTCACTGGAAATGCTGTATCTTCCTAAGTTTTGCTCCGATTTACTTGAAATTTTGACACAAACTCTCGACTCATACATTCAGACTCATACACGAGAAATACAAAAAAAGGTTGTAAAAAAACATTTTTTATAAGAAATGTATATGTCAAATATTCGTCTACAACTCAATAAACATAATTTTTCGTTATCATTTTTTAACATAGCCAAGTTATCCAAAAATTAAATCCCTAATGCATTCTGTGGTGTCGACTAATTCCATTTCCTTTAATTCTCAGTTTCTAAAATGATATTATAAATGTCGTTTTATTTTGAATTTTTGATAAAAATTTCAATAGCGCATTTTCTGTTTCCTTTTTACTTAAATCCTTACAATTTCTCAAACATCAATGACTTTGTCCAAAGTTGGCAACTTTGTTTACTTCCTCTAATTTCATCTTTGTAACTTTAAAACTATGATAAATAAAGTAAATAGTGAATTAATACTTATAAAAAAAGTACAAACAAATATTTGATGTTTTGGAAATATAATTAAAGTGCTAAATGACAAAAATCTGTAAATGTCGTGTTTTTATTCCAAAAAGAAAGCAGTTGCAAATTTTTCACTAAAGAAATTTTGGTTGTTCCTGTCATTTTATCTGCTTCTCCATTCGTTCGTGTATTTTGTTGTTGTTAAATTTCGTTCGACTTACCATTTGTAAATCGAAAAGATAAATAAGTTGAATTAAAGTCGCGCAATATATTTATAGTGTTCAATATTAAAAACCTAAAAGTTTCGTGTTTTTATTGTCGGTCGTCAATATTCGTTGGCGGTCGTCATTTAAAAATCTAAAATAAATAAAAAAAAAACACATTTTAAGCCTAAAAAGAGGTTTGTTAAATATTCGTATGCATATTCAGTATTTTAAGTAATAAACGTTCTAACGTTTTATTAACTTATATTTTTTATTTGTCACTTGAGTTTTAATGATGCATAACCGTGGTTATTAGTTCATACGGTATTCGTATCTATAATTTTTTTTGCCGTGATTGAGAAAAATATGGTTTTTATAGAAAAAAATTAATGTTAAACTTGTCTATTAAATAAATAAAGAAAAACAGTCAAAACAAAATGATAGGTAGATATGTAATTTAGGTGATGATTTTCTTGCAGATTAAGAAGAGTATTCAAATAATCAGTTTTATTGTATTTAATTTGTTTTGATTGTTTACACACCATAAGTTTTTTAATATAGTTGATTTAATTAAGTTATTTTAATAATTTGTATAAATACTTTGATTGATGTGGATAACAAAGAGGTTTATAAGCGCAAGCGTTCCTTACCAGGAATTGAAAACATGTGGCTCCTTTTTTTGTATTGTATTCTATTGTAAACAAAATACAATTAAAACATAAAATTTTGTCAATAAAAATAGTTCTTACCAATTCTTTTAATCAAATATAGCGCGTCCATTATTTATTACAAAATCAACTAACTTCTTTCGATTGAATGACAATTTTTCGCTAAAATGTTCAAATTGGAAACGAACAGAAAGCAAAAAGTATTATTCTATAGATATAATACTTAAGTTGTTATTTTTTTTAAATCCATATCAAACGCTAGCTGCTTCAGATTTGTTGTAGCAACCAAATTTTGTAACCAACCCTGTTAGTCGCAATAACTGAATTATTCACTTATCACAGCGTTGCCATTGCTCCATATTATTTTCAATAAATATGTGTCTGCTGAAGTCCAGCTATTAATTTACCTTTTTATCATTTATATTATTGAATATCACATAGTAAAACTATAAAACTAACGGTTAATATTGAACACATTTTCTTAATTTTTATGTTTCACTTTAATATTTATTTATTTGATTTTTTTTATTCAATAGATACAACAATTAAGTTATGATTTTTTGATAAAAATCCAAATCAAGCGGTGATTAAAAATTAAAAGCAAAATTATAAAACAAAGAGCCAGCACACAGTTATATTTAAAATTTTCTCATATTAATTTCAAACGATTTGTTACGTGTGTGTATTTAAATTTTATTTTTAATTTTTTTTATTTAAGTAGTTTTTATTGTAACACTTTTTCTACACACCTTTTTTTGACGACTTGTCAACTCTGGTTTTGTTATTTGTTTTTAACTTATTTCGTTGCTTTTCATCTCCTCTTTAGTCTTCTCCGAAAAGTTTTAGATCGGGCGCGAAAATTTTTGCTCTGCCATTAAATTTGGAAATATAACATAAATAATGTCGAAAGTCTAATAAAATTTAGTGAAAAATGTAATACAATGCCTTTTGCATAAAATAAAAGTGTTTAATTGTTTACAGTTGTAAATGTCGCCATTAATTTTATAAAATAAAAATGTGTAAATATATTCGTTTGGTTCGGTGTCTGTCGTGTGTGCAAAATTTAACTTGAAAAAGCGTTCGTCTTCGTTAATAACAACAGATGTAGAAAAAAAGTTAGGGTAATAATTTCGAAGATAATAATGTTGCAAACGGAATATAATAAAAATGCAACCTTAAAGTAATTTCTAAAAGGTGTTGTAATACAACTCTAAAGAATTAAGTCATATTAGTTGGTGTACGCACTAGGTACAAATTCAAATCTACACATAGATGGCAGCATTTGTGGAAGTGTTTTAATCCAAGAGCCAACGTCAATATTATGTCCATAATTTTTTGTAGTTCACTTAATAGTTATTTGGATTTTGTACACGTTATACTCAATATTATTATTTTTTAGATTTTTTCTTCGATATAAATTAAATCAAAATATTTATATCCTCTTATTCAGCATAGGAAAACTTATATAATATTGTACTGTCCGAAAAAATATTTATTTTATTGTGTCTTACAGCAAAACGTTTGAATTGGAAGAGTTATCCGTTTTTTTTAATTAAATTATTAACACATATTACACTTTCAGAAACAAAAATATTCAAGAAATACGTAAGGTTGTATTCCAATTAGAAAGTTTCATTTCGATAACTATTAGAATTTAGTGTTGGCTACAATGTTTTTTAATAAAAAAAAAAAAAACATTTTTTATATATAAATAAAAAAAAAATGTTAAATATTCGTCTACAAAGCACTTAACATAATTTTTATTTTTCATTTTCTAATATAGCCAAGTTATTCAAAAATTAAATCCCTAATGCATTCTGTGGTGTCGACTAATTTCATTTGCTTTTATTCTCATTTTCTAAAATGATATTATAAATGTCGTTTTATTTTGAATTTTAGATAAAAATTTCAATGGAACATTTTCTGTTTCCTTTTTACTTAAATCCTTACAATTTCTCAAACATCAATGACTTTGCCCAAAGTTGGCAACTTTGGTTTCTTCCTCCAATTACATTTCTCTTATTGTAGTTAGAAGTTAAACCTTTACGTGATCGGGTTAAATTTTCATCTTTCTAACTTTAAAATTATGATAGAGTAAATAGTGAATTAATATTTATAAAAAATAGTTCAAAATAATATTTGAAGTTTTAGAAATATAATTAAAGTGATAAATGATAAATATCTATAAACTTAGTTTTTTTATTTCCAAAAGAAACATATTTACACATTTTTGAACAAAGAAATTTTGTTTGTTCGTCTCGCTTCATCTGCTTTTTCATTCGGTCGTGTATTTTTATGTTGTTAGCTTTCGTTCGGGTCGCCATTTGTTAATCAAAAAGGTAAATAAATTAAAGCCGCGCAATATATTTAAAGTGTTCAATGTTAAAAACCTAAAAATTTCGTATTTTTAATGTCGGTTGTCAATATTTATCGGGTCCTCTACAATACATAAAATTTAAATAATAAATTTTGGCGTTAGGAGTTTTGCTTTGTTATTAAGAAATTTATAGTGTCATCCTTTTTTTTGGAGCCCAATGAAATAAAAAAAAAGTGTTTAAAAAAGAGCTCCAAATAGTAAAAAAAAAGTTTCAAAGTATGTTAATTAAAAAGTAAAAAAAAAAATATATTATAAAATAATTTGGACTGGTTTCATAAAATAAAAGGGTATTTAGAAAAAAAAATATGAAAAGCACCATATTCTTCCAAACTACATGCATCTCAGTAAACAGGTAAATTTTATAGCATTATTATAAAAAAAAATCATGTGAGTCCGATCACAGGGGAGATGTGTAAACATCTGGTAATAAGTAAATGCAGAAAACAGCGACAAAAAGGTTATTACATATCATAATTTTTTCACCAAACAATCATGTCACACCGATTTGTCTTAATTCTTACATGTTACGCGTAAGATCTTACGCTCACATATTACGCTGTTTTTGTGATTGTATTGTGAAGTAGAAATTTACCCGCCTGCGCGTATAGATGTTTACACATCAAAACTCCTAAAATTTAAAAAAATTTTAGAACAAATTTTTGATGTAAAATTTATATACAAAATTGTTTGACTCATTCTATAAAATGAAACGTCACAATATGTTTGAAATATATGTATATGAAAAGTTAAAATATTTAAAAAAATTCAAAATTTTTATGTAAATTTTTAATGTTTCACTTTATAGCATAAGCCCATTAAGGTTAAAATTTTGATTCGGTTTTAACTAAGCAATGGCCAATGAAAAATTATCAAATTATTCAATCAATCGGTTTTCTATACATCTTCAGAATCATTTGAAAATATTTACAAAAGGTGTAAAAAAAATCACTTTATGAGATGTTCACGTGATAATCACTTTTGACCTTTCCCAAAATAGCAATAATTGAATTAATAAATATTTATTATTTCTGGAATTATGACCAAATTTTTATAGAATTATATTTTTAACAATTTGCTACTTTTTGTGTCAATTATGTCCAAAATTAGTCGGTAAAATTTTGTTAGTTAATCTTTAAATCTTCAATCTTTTCACTTCGTTATTCTTTAATCTTTTAAGAAAAACTTCACGTGATCGGCCACAAAATTCTTATCTAGTAATTAATTCTCTAATAAATGTAATCGTATCAGTGGTAAAGTAAAAATTAGTAAAAATATGTAAAACACATATTTTAATATAACAAGTAAGAAAATTATAGTCGGTCTAGAGCGACTATACGATACCCTATACCATGCGTTTAGAGACCCTACCTCTTAGGCCCAACTAACTGGACATAGAAAATAAGCAAAAACCAAATTTGAGTGGGATTTTTATTAATTTTTTTGGCTGCAGATATGAAAAAGTTCATATCGGATGCTATATCTATATAGGGACTTGGTCCAAAAATGGACCGATCCTGATCATGTTTGGTAAAGTCTCTTGTATTTTGCAAAAATATATACAAACAAAATTTGAGAAGAATCAGTGCAATATTTTTGTTTTTTAATTGATTTAAGTGAAGATCGGGAAGCAGCTCTATATGGGGTCAAAGGGATCATTTTTGGACTACTCATTAATGGATGTAATGAACGCATACAAACCCAATTTGAGTAAGATCTATATGACAATTTGGATCTTATGGCAATTTATGTCGATTTAATATGGGTAATTTGTATGGGGGCTAGGTCTGAACATGGACCGATTCTCACCAATTTCAATAGTGTTCATCCCATGACCAATAAAAGCTTATATACTAAATCTCATCAAAATATATTGATATTTGAGACCTGCAGTGTGATTACAAGGTTTACATGGACACACAGACGGACGGACGGACGGACATTGTTAAATCAACTCAGAAAGTGATTCTGATTCGATCGGTATAATTAAAGATGGGTCTAGGTCAAATATTCTTGGTTGTTACAAACAAAATGTATAAATGCCGGATATATTTTTTTTTATACCCTATACCACTATGTGGTTTGGGTATAATGACTTTGTGCTGCTGTTTGTAACTACCAAAAATATTTGACCTAGACCCATCTTTTATTATACCGATCGAATCAGAATCACTATCTGATTCGATTTAACGATGTCCGTCCGTCCGTCCGTCCGTCTGTGTGGATTTTCAATTTTTCAGTTTTAAAATAATGTTTAATAATTATTTTTTCCATCAGTATAATTTATGTTTTTTATGTTTAAACTTTAATATAACAATTCAATATGTTTACTCTATAAATAAACTTTCACTATGGTCTTTAAAGTCATGACTGGACCCGACTATAATTTTCTTATTTTTCTTACAAAAATGGGATTTATTAAAATTAAAATATAATATTTGGATTTAATTACACTAGCCAACAACGTTTTGGACTGGCGCAACAAAATATCTTTCCTAGAGTAATTTGGTGGGCTGAATTCCAATCTGTAATTGGTTTGTCTCTATCACGTCAGGTTTTCGAAATACAAAAAAAATGTTTTTATTAGTTTTTTACATAAAAAATCATTTATCTATTTAAAAATCAATGAATTTTCACAAGTGAATGGCGTTATTTGAACGTTGTTTGTATTTTGTTGATTCGGATTCACGTATTAGAGTCCAGCAATAGTCTCCCAGCATGCTTTTGTCCCAAAATGCTTGATAATTTCTTTCAAGTTTCAGTAAATCTTGGTGAGCATGCTCCCCTTGTTCGTCGCTCACCGCACCTAGGTTTTGTGGAAAAAAAATCTAAATTCGAATGAAGAAAATGAATTTTGAGTGACATTCACCACCTAATTCATGATAATTTTTCAATAATCAGCAACAATTTGTCTGTAGTCTTCACTCTTATTGTTTCCAAGAAAACTGTCCACGATGCTCTTGAAAGATTTCCAGACTGATATTCTTTCTCCAATAAACATTCAATAGCTTCCTGATCTGAGGGCCAACAAATTTGCCTTCTTTGATTTTAGCATATGAAATTTTGGGAAAAACCGCTAACAAATACTTAAATGCTGCACCATCTTTGTCCAGCGCCTTGACAAAGTTCTTAAAAAGGACCAATTTTATGTGCAGCGGCGGAAGAAGAACGTTATTTGGATCAATTAATGGTTTATTTGAAATTTTTTATTTTCCTGGTTAATGCTCAATTCTTTTTGGCCACTCTGTTCTGATGTAATGATGACATGTAGCGCGACTATCCCATAGACAAAGGAAACAACAATATTTTGTGGAACCTCCTTTCATACCAGTCAACAAAGCAATGACCTGAAACAGATTAATTTACAGTTATTTACGATGGTCTATACTATATATACAAAGAAATTTAAATCACACACCTTAAGGTCACCACAGATCTCCCATTTATGATCCTTGTATTTGAGTAATGTCAAAATTACAGTTATTGATTCGTAATTTTCCTTTGTGTTAATGGCATGAGCAATTGGTATGGATGGTTTTTCATTCCCATTATGCAAAAGAAGAGCCTTTAAACTGTACTTAGAGCCATCAATAAATATTCTCCATTCAGTTTTGTCACATGGCTGGTTCATTTTTTGAAATATAGAAAAGAGTGTTTCTTTTCAAAATATGGAGCCAATTCCAAGATTCTGTCTCTATAGATTGTTACTTTTGTCCCAACTGCATGATGTTTCCACTGCTGCATTCGTGAAGCTAGTAATTCTGCGTCTTGCTTCGTTAAATGTAAATCCCGAATTAGATCATTCAGCTCAGCTTGAGTCACTAAATGCCGTTCATCATCAGCCTCATACAAACTACCACTGCTGGTGAAAGATGTTTCGGACTCACTGCTCGTAGCACTGAAATAGAAATAAATCAGGTTCAAGATATAATGTTTTTTTTTAAATAAAGCAAAAAACATTGACACATTTGTTTCAAAAATTTATCTATATTCTGCACGACAGTTATACAGCTGCTTCGGGAAGAGTCACCAACCTTTAATAGTAACCAAAAGCAGTAGATAGTTTCTTTGGTAGAATGTTAACTCATATACCTTTGCTGAAGACAACCAACTGAGAATTCAAGCAATGAGTTATACTATTTAAGCCTCTTCCAATATAACAAACTAAAATATAAAACAACTTTGAAACAAATGTATAACTTGCCATGCGGAATAATGATCAATTTTTGGAACAATTCTGCCAATGGTTTTTGCTTTATTTAAAGTAAAATTATTTGATCTTGAGCCAGATTTATTTCATTAAAATGATACAGAACGAAAATAAGAATAAAGTTTATTTTTGTTTTCATTGTGGAGTTTCCCATATACTAACTCTTCAATTCTCATTCTTTCTCTCTCTCTCTCTAATGCAGTGGCCATCGAGAGAATTGAGTTAGTAATAGTGTTTATGAGCATGTGTTAGTTGTACTACACTGATCGAAATTCATGGACGTAACACAATGCCGATATTAAATGGGTTTGTGTAGATTTTGTATGAATGTGTTTATGAATGACTAAGAGGGAAAATAGTTGAGTTCACGAAGAATATGGTAAAATTTTAAATATATTTTGTTGTTTTAAAATTTTAAATCTTACATTTTGAAAATGTAAAAAAAATGTGAAGAACATTTAATCTCTTTTATGCATTAGCTTGAAGTTTATTAAATCAAATAAGTAATAATTAGTAATTAATTTCTTCAAAAAACAAAAAAAAAAAAAAAAAGCAAAACTTAAAAAGATAAGAAATTTCAAAGGTTAATAAGTGGTATATTACCAAAAACTAAAAAAACTTACCAGCCTGCATATTTTTTAAAATTAAAAAAAAAATGCATAAAAGACATCTATAATATTGTCAAATGGAGGCGACGTATGTAATTAATAGAAAATGTTTAATTTATAGCAGATTCAACTGCTTTGCGTAATTTTGTTTATCAAGTCTTCGGAATTTTCTCAACATTTTTGGTTTCTTTTAAACAAATATTCTCTGTGTACCTATTAAAAAAAAAATATGAATTTCAAAAGGCAATGAGACATAGACCTGCTTTGTTCAAAAGCTTTCATAAGACTGAATGAAATTGTTGTTTACTTTTACTCTCTTGTGAGTATTTTTGTTTTCGTTCGGCTGTATACATATAAGAAGCCGAGCACTAGCGTGTTTGGAACGGCCTTCACTGCTCTAATGTTGCTCCATTTTAGAAAAATGCTGTGGTGAAATCCAACTTTGTAAAATAATATGTTTTTGATGCTTAAGGAAATTATTGAATAACCAATTATTTCGAAAATAAAAAGTATTTTATTTTATTATCAGATAGACATTAACAACTAAAAATATGTTTATTATTCTAACAACTCGAAGAAGAAAAATTATCAATGCAACTAATTTTCTTTGACTAAAAAATATTTTTCAAAACTTTTTTGCCTTAATTTGTTTCACCTTTAAATTATTTACCTAAACCACATTTTATTATGTATATCAAAGAAATTTAATCTAAAAAAAATTTTTGCACTTTAACAAATATTGAAATAAATTTGGTGGCGTAATTTGAAAAACGTTTATAACTCTACACTCAATTTTTTTTTTTTTTTTATATACTCAACAAATTTTTCTATACTTATTTTGAGCGTATGGCAACACAACCTCAATGGGAACACATTCTTAGTGTTGCCATAAGACAGACATTGTGAAAAATTTGTAGCAATAATTTATACCATGAAACATTAATTGTGACAATCGCCCTGTATATACAAAGTTCGCACTACTTCATTGAAGAGGGCGCTCATGTCGAATAACAACAGAGAGTTTCACATAAATTTCAAATATTTTAAATTCACACATGGTGGCGCTGCGCAAGCAAGAGACAGCAGGAAGACATAAAAACAATAAAACTATTTGAATGTTAAAAATTTAAAAGAGGACGGACGGATGGACAATTCATGGGTAGTTTGAATAATTCATTTCAGAATTTAAGAACTTGATGTTATAAAATCATCTTCAGTTCTTTCAGATGTTAAAAATAATTATTTTTAATGCAAATGTTCATTTAATGGAATAGGAATTGTCATTAAATTAATAAAATACCAAGTAACTTCATAAAAGACTAATGGATGTTCGGTATCAGAATTCTGATATATTCGGTATAATTCCTTGGGTTTCCAGACTTGGAGTTCGTAAAGTCTATTACTTTTTTTAAAACAAAAGTTTGATTGGAATCTAAAGATCTTTAGATTCCTTTTAACATGTCGCTGATCGCAGCTAATATCTTAGGAAATCCAAAACCAAAAAATGGGACCAGAATTGTAATTTCAATTGTTAAATAAAATGCTTTGCAATACTGCAGCGGATAAGCTTTCTTCTGATATATGCTGAGACCAGGAAAAATAAACGAAACAGTTCTAAAACATCAAAAAACGCCATTTATGTAAAAATAGAGGATAAATTCAAAGTGAACATGCTCTTGAAATTAAGAAAATTATTTTAAAATTCAAATAGGCCTTTCACTATTCAGTAAATTCCATTGATGAGTCGGAAAACTAAAATTGCAATGCAAGTATCATTTTCTGATTTAAAATGGTGAGTTCTGATTTTCCAATTTTAATATCTATAGAACTTTTCAAAAATACAAATTGATATCGTGCTTTTGTCGTTGTGATTTTGATAGACGAATACGCGAATAGACGTATAGGTGGATTCCGGTAATTCTAAGCCATGTGGGAAACCCAAAAGTTGGTTACATGTACATATATATTATTATATTATCCCCGATCCCAATATACATCCTTTTTGAGAATTTTTTTTTTTGGTATTCAGAAAGAATTAGGAAAACAGTTTAAAGTAATCAAATTTTTAAGCTAGCAAGGTTTATAAAACAACTCGGTAAAACGGGTCTTCTTAATCCATTTACGGTCGTCGTGCCAATTTGGGAACACTTAGTTATCGAGGGTGTATAGAAAAAGTATTGATATTTATTAAAAAATTTATGCATTAATATTTACTAGGAAGACCTATGGTTATAAAAAATGTAGAGTGAATAAATTTGATTTATTTTTAGTGCCATAATAATCTAACTAATTTGGTCAATAATATAGATTTGAAGGTAGGTTTTGGTTAACAATAATTAAAATTTCTGTGTACAGTTTAAAGTCATAAATTCTTTTATTTGATCAATTCAATACATAACGAATCACAGAAAATTACTTTTAGTTTGATATTTTATTTATATCTGATTTTATAACACATAAAATTGTATTGTGCCAATTTGGGTACAATGGCTACAAGTATAATATTCAAATATACCCAAACACACGAATGAGTAAACGAGTAGAAAACGTCAGATGCGTTGTTTTGCTGAATATGTAGTCTTAGTTGTTAAAACGGTGACAGCACTTTATGGTGAAACAAAGTTATCAATTTATACCCATAAACAGGGATATCCCCAAGTAAAATCTAAGTGTATTTTATTGTATGTATTACCTACATTCATTAGTTGCTGAAACGTTGAAATATTAGTTGAACTAGTATATTAGAGATTTTAGCATGCGTGTTAACTTTACTAAGATGAACCGATATTATAGCTCTAGTAATCGCTTTCGCGGCTTAGAAGTAGCTGTTAATACGATTATAGAGGATAGCACCGATGGATTTGAGTATGATTTGACCATACTTCCACCAGAACATAGTGTTGTTACTGATGAAGAAGAAGAGTTTGACGACAATATAAATTTGTCAATCTTGCCAAATGACGTTCCTGGAGAAGTCGAGGTTTTGTTCGCAATGTTAGCACTCTTTTGGATGATGCCGAATATTCCAGTGATGATGAGCTATTATCTCCTAAAATAGATCGGATTAGAACTAATACGCCACGGTGTGGGAGCAAGAGATTTCATCAGCATTTAAAGTTCCATCTTGGCGAAGATCAGCTCCGAATTATTCGAAGATTTATTGGGAAACTGACGACCGGTTGCTAAGTGAAAGCCGCATGAAATACTCAGTAAAAGTATTGACACCAGTTCAAATATTTGAAATGTTTTTCGACGAAGAAGTTTTTGAAATGATCGCTAATTTTAGCCAGTTATACGCGACTCAAAACAATCGACACTATTTTACGGTCACCGTTGCAGAGCTAAAGATTTTCTTTGGAATACTTATTCTATCTGGATACCACAAACTTCCAAGGGAAAGCATGTATTGGTCTTTAGATGAAGATATGGGAGTAGAAGTTGTGTCAAATTCTATGTCCAGGAATAGGTTTAATGAAATAAAGAGAAATTTGGAGTTGCAAAAAATGCAAGAAAACACTTTCTATTGTCAAAGGGTGCTTTTCAAAATTTCACACATAAGTAGCCACTGTGCCCATTTGGGTACACCCCTTTTATGTCCTGAAAAACAAATTTTAATTTTTTTTTTTTGTTTTCCTGTTTTTTTGTACTCCTAATTTTATATAAATAAAGAATTTTTCAAAGTTTTCCTTGTCGTTTTGGTTTGGCTTTAAATGGGTTAATATCGAAAAATTTAGTTTCATAAAGGAGTCCTTTTGGAGGACAATGTACACTAAAAATGTTTGTGATTGTTCAAAAATCTAATTAAAAACTGTAACAGGATACACAGCTAAAATAAACAAAAATAATACCAACAGTGGAATATAATCTGTAGAATATCCCATTTATAACGTACTTTTCCTATAAAAACACAATTTATCCTGTCCCAAGCATTTAGTGTCATAAGTTTTTTCTATAAATTATAGAGAACTTGTCGAAACGGTAACTTGTTTTAGTACTTCATTGACTTTGTATGCTATTTAATACAGGTATAACGAATACGCTATTTTATGGGACCAGCTCTAAAAAGCTTTATTAATTTTTCATTAATAAAGTTCATAAAATGTTCCCATTTTAGGGTAATTTTTGTTATTTTATTCACTTGAGGGAAATATTTGTTATATCAACTGTTTGGTGAGAGTGTGTTTATGAGGGAGTTTGATATACTGTATTGACAGTCTTGCCAGGCAAGGGGAAAGTTTGTTTGTCAGAATTGTATGTAATAAAAATTGAATAAATAAACTGTTTTGCAATTTTATGCCGAAACTAAAAAAAAAAAATTACAGAATACAGTGCTAGACAATCCGGACACATAAGCTGACTAACTTTGTTGAGGTGGTTGATTTGGGCTTTTTGCTCTAGCCTCTTCAGCAATAGAATATCCTGCATATCCAAATTATTCTCCTCAGCCCACTGAATGCAAACTGAAAATGATTTCTTTGCATCTGCATTAGAGATCTTTGTTTTTGCATCCATTACTACAAAGTCGTCTTCAGAGTCAGTAAGCAGCATTGACGATTCATTTCGTTTAGCGTGTTGTAGTTTTTCTTCATCGGAAAAATCCAATGAAAATTCATTTGCACCAGTTGCCCAATCAATGATATCTTCTTCAGTTATGTCATTATCATCAATTCATAGCTCCAATCATATTTTGGATGGATTTTATGCCATCATAAATGCTATCAGACTGCAGTTCATGACGCAGAACTTAAAGCGGTATCATATCTTCGTCATCCCAACACGAGGCCACAATGCAGACCAGCTTTTCGGAATATTTTTTTCACTAATGCTTTGCCATGCTAAGTCCAAAAAATAAACAGCATTTTTGAGGTTAAACATTTTTAAAACTTTAACCACGTCGACATCATCATCATTTTCAGATAAAATATGGTGCATTAATTGTTTTCTGCAAGTAACCTTTACATTTTGTATTAAATTTTGATCCATAGGCTGTAAGATTGCCGTACACTTTGGTGGTAAAAAAAGAACTTTGAAATTTGGGTCAAAATTAATTTCATCCTATTTAGGATGTGAAGGAGCATTATCTAATATCAATAATGCTTTGAGTGGTCTATTAACCTGTGTTAGAAACACTTTTACTTCTGGAATAAAATAGTTTTTAAACCAGTCGAAGAAAAGGGACGTTGACATCCATCCTTTATTATATACCACTGGAATCTCATAACCTTTAAAGCTCTTGGATTAGCAGACTTGCCAATAACCAAAATAGGCAGTTTATGTGTTCCTCCAGCATTTGAGCATGGCATAATTTCAATTTTTTTTTTCAATTATATATTCTTCCTTTATTTACATATTTTAACAAATTTGATATTTACATATGAGATCTTATCTTTACATATAGATATTGCAACAAATAATACATAGGATCTAAAGATATTAAATAGTTTTTATTTTATTTTTTAATGATTTTTAAAGGAAAATGGGAGGAAAAAACCTTTATATGATTTAATATATTCAAATACTATCTGAAAATGTTTATATGCTTATAGGAGGTTTATTAGTAATAATAGACCTCTATAAGCATATAATTTTCAATTTGGTGATTTCTTTTTTAGTTTTACGTTATTTCTATACATTCTCTTAGCAGTGGGTAAGAGGAATTTTCAATTTTGGCAAAGTAATTGTTATTAATCCTTGATATGAAATCGATAATTTTTTCATAACCGGTTTCTTCATGAAGAAGATTTGTAGGATACCTCCAGTGCTTTTTATATATCATTTTAAGACATTTGTTTTGTATAATTTGTAAGCGTTTTAGGTGGCAGTTGGCAGCGTCACTCCAAATAGGACACGCGTATGTTAATATCGGCCTTATAACACTTTTGAAGAGTAGATTTTTGTTTTGGTGGTTTAGAAATGACCTTCTATTTAGTAGTGGCCATAATGCTTTAAATGATTTTATAGCTTTTTGGCACGTAGCCATAATATGTTGTTTAAATGTAAGCTTTTTGTCCAAGACAACTCCGAGATATTTGACATCGTTAAGTACATTTATGGTATTATTTCCAATAAGAAGGTGACGTCTTGGCAGTCTTTTGGGAGATTTGTTGAATGGAAAAATTATTGCTTGGGTCTTGTTTGGATTAATTTTGATTTTCCATTTGTGGAAATATTTACTGCAATTTACAAGTCCCTTTTCCATTTTCTTCAGGAGTGCACTTGTAAGTTTGTTTGAAGAAATTAACGCAGTGTCATCTGCGTAATAGGCAATTTTCATATATTTTGGGACTTTAAAATCGGATGTATATATCGAGTAAAGCAATGGCGACAAGACTGATCCTTGAGGTAACCCTGAGGTAATGGTTTTTGGAGTTGATGTTTCGTTATTAATTGCAACTTTAAAGCTTCTGTCGTGAATGAAATCTGAAATAAGTTTACATAGATATTTTGGTATATTTGCATCAAGAAGTTTAAATAAGAGGCCATTATGCCAAACGGTGTCAAACGCTTTTTCAATATCTAACAATATTACACCCGTTGAACGTTTATTGTTTTTATTGGTGATTATTTGATTTTTAATTCTGTTTATTTGGTGAGTAGTGCTATGTCCTTTTTTAAATCCAAATTGTTCTTTAGCAACAATAGAATTGGTCGTTACAAATTCACTAAGACGAGAATGTAGAATTTTTTCAAATATTTTACCAAAGTTACTTAATAGACTGATAGGTCTGTAGCTGTTTGGGTTAGTTTTTGGCTTATTAGGTTTGTTGACAGCTATAACCTTAGCATTTTTGAAATGGTTTGGGAAATAGTTGAGTTTGATGCAGCTGTTAAATATTATAACCAGTAATTTTAAAGCTTTAATTGGTAGTTTCTTTAAAAGCAGGTTGGGAACATTGTCAAAACCGGGGGATTTTGAGGGTTTTATTGATGAGACAATATTCATTAATTCTTCAAGAGATGTATAAATTGCAGATTCAGAACTGGGATTTTCCGTCTTAAAATTATTTACTGTTGTATTTATTAGTGTATCTGCCGAGTGGTTATAGTTCGAAGTGAGGTTATTTGCTTGGACAAATGTATTTGCCAGGACTTCAGCCTTGTCCTTATCAGATGTTATTTTTGTATTTCCAACTTTGAAGTGAGCGATTTGATTTTTTCCTTTTCCTCGCAAGTTCCTGCTTATTTTCCAAAACGATTTATCACCTGGTTTTAAATTGGATAATAATTGAGACCATTTCTTATTGCGCTCCGAATTAATACTTTTATCAATCATGTTACTTAGAAACTTAGTACATTGATTATAAAAAGTTTGCTCGGCTATATTTGAAGATCTTTGGCTTTTTCTTTTAAAGCTTCTTCTTAGTTTTATATATTTCACAGTACTTTCTGGTAATGTGTAATTATTTTGTTGAGTTATTTTAGGTGTAGACACATCCCTTGCTTCGAAAACTACATTTATAAATTTTTGGATTTCCTGATCAATTACTGCCTTGGTATTGTATATATCGGAATATAACGTGATTTTATTGTCTAAAAAATTCATATAAATGTTCCAGTTGGTTGCACTATAATCATAATAATTGAGGTCAACCTGCAAGGCCATTGACCTTTTAAGTGTACATATAATGGGGCGATGGTCTGATGGTATTTCGTAATCCATTGTTTTTACGTCTATATTTAAAGCGGAGTTGCTTAAAATAATATCGACTGTTGATGCTTCGCGATTGTGTTGATGGGGGAATAGGGTTGGACTATTAGGATAGTGAATAAAAAAATTGCTTGATTGCTGTAGGTTGTTAAGTGCGATTCCTGCAGTATTATTTGAACGACAATTCCATGAACAATGTTTGGCATTTAGGTCACCAAAAACTATATATTCTTTGGTGGAAGGTGTTAGGTTCAAGATATCAGCACAGAAGTTATGAGTATATCTTGGTGAATATAACGAAGATACAACAATAGGTCTATTATTTATAATAACTTCAATTGAGATGTTTTCGATTGATGAGGTGTTTGAAATAAAGAGGTTTTTATGAGCGACAGATTTATGAATTAACAGAGCTACTCCTCCTCCTCTTGCATCTGTTCTGTCACTTCTATATAAATAATAATTTTTAAAATAGGGTCTATGATTTTCTGAAAAAAAAGTTTCATTCAAAGACGCTATTTTAATATTTTCTCGTTCAATTAGTATCTCAAATTGTTTTAATTTAGAAAAGTTTGAAATGCCATTGGCGTTCAAGTGAAGCATTTTGAATTCGTTTAAATTATTAGTATAATCCATGGGCGTATTTTACCATTGACATTACAACTTTGATTTGTTGTACTTTTGAGGTGCACCTATGCAAATCATCCATAGCTGTAGTGAAAATATCAAAAAGCTCATCAATGCTAAATAAATCGTTGTTTGTTTTCAGCTGGTTAGCATATGTAGCTTTGCTGTTATTATTGATGTTATTGTTACAATTTGTGTTGTTGTTACTTAAATTTGGGAAATCAACCTTTGATTGAAATGAAATATTTTGTTGTTGCCTGCTGTTGTTATGACTTTTGGAAGTTACTCTTGTTCTGGTTTCCAAATAGAGAGAACGTAACGGACAGTTGATGTCGTTTGCAGAGTGATCAGTTCTCTCTTTTCCATGTTTTTTGCAATTAAAGCATGTAAAAACAGCTGGTCTTTTTTCATTTGTGTTAAACGGACACACACTTGTATGATGTTGTTCTGCACATATCATACATGCAGCACTTCGATGGCAATGTTCACCGCCATGGCCATACATTAAGCAGTTCCAGCATTGAGTTGGTTTATTTCTGGACCTAGATTTGTATTTTTTCCAAGAAATTATGATATTGGAAATTGTCCTTACATTTTTTAAGGCAGTTGGGTTAAAATTTTTACGAACAAATTGAACTTTGTAAACAGCATTGTTGTTCGAACTGAATTTGGTGACTATTTCAGCCACCGAAGAAGGGGATAGGTTGTAGTTTTTTAACTCTTCGGTGATGTCCTCAGAGTTTATGCGGGGTAAACCGTGTAGAAAGGTTGTGTATAACCTATTATCTTTGGAGCCATATGAATGAAACTCCATTTTACTCTCTTTAAGAATTTGCTTATAGCATTCGTACAATTCTTTAGTTGGAGCAAATATTTTGGTACCAATTGAAGTACGTTTGAAAATACAATCTTTACCAAGTAGTTTTCGTATTTCTGCAAATGATGCGTTGGCTACTACAACTATAGGTGGAGGTTTGTGTTGTTTAATATCATTAATATTTGATGCAGGAGTTACGTCCATATCATTGAGGCCAGCAAGCAGGCTAAATCTGTTGCTGGACGTTGACGCGATGTTCGGGTTAACAAAACCCGGAGGAAGTCTTGTCATCTTCTTGTTCACAAGCTTTCTTTTTGATGAAGATTTGGCCCCTCGGGCCATCGCTAAATTTTTATTCCTGTTATAAGCTGGATTGTCTACCACGTGAGTTCAAATGAGATCAATAATAGGCAATTGCAAAAACAAAAATATACACTTGTTAATTTTAAATAGTTGTACTCTAAGCGCTTTAATTATTTACACGACCGTTCGTAAAGAGAATTAGATTCGAACTGTTGAGCATGGCATAAATGTCACACGATCCTGGAAAATTTTTCTCCCTGGGGCTGATTTTTCCTTTGTATGCACCCATGAGTTACCAGGCAACACTCTCCAGAAAGCAGCAGATTCGTCTGCCTTATAAACTTGCTCTTCAATCAAATCCATCTCAGCAACAATGTCGGCAAACTTTTTTCAAAAGGCTCTACGGCGCTTTCATCGCTGGAAACTTTTTCACCACAAATTTTTAGATAACGAATACCATGCCGTAACTTAAATTTATCTAACCAGCCTGAGCTCGCTGAAAAATCGTCCTTACCCGTCATCTTTTTATAAAAGAATTTGGCCTTTGCTTTTAAAATTTCTGATGAAATCTTCCTCTAATTCTGGATTTTCTGCTTTTTTCATAACTGTTCTATTTCCAAAAAAAAAATTATATTATGAAAATGGTTTATTACGTTATTTTGGTTCAAATGTTACCGGATCCATTATAGGTTTCGAAATAAATTGTTTTATCTTCTCCTTGTTTTTTTAATGTCGCAAATCGTTGATTTAGGAACATAGAATTTTTAAGTAGTTTTTTTATCATCAAGATTTTGTAAAATATCACACTTTTCCTTTAAAGTTAATGTTTTATGTTTGCGTTTATTATTTATGAAATTCGACAAACATGCCTACGAAAGAATGAACCGAAACCGAAGTAATGATAGTGCAAAATGTCAATCAAAATATGAATAACAAAACATGCGAGTTTAAAACGGGAAACCCCCGGCATTGAATTTTTGTTCTTGCATAAAAAAAATTTGTCCGGATTGTTGAGGTAAAAATTTAAAATTGTCCGAAATGTAGAAGCGCCTGAATTATTGGAGTAACCGGATTGGCGCATGTCCAGACTGTCGATGTTGTAGTGTATTGATGAGTAATGTACTTATCTGACCTAAATTATCTAAAAGCTGGCTTTATGTAAAAAAAGAGTGAGATAAATCAAGGCAGAATGATTGTGATTGTAGCCACGCACAGTTACGCATAGTCACGCACAGTCACGGAGTGATGTAAAACCCATTTCCCCTTATCCGATCGATCTGAAACTCTGTCCATAGACTTGTTGTGGCCAAATATTAATTCTAAGATTGTCACACACAGTCACGCATAGTCACGCACAGTCACGGAGATATTCAAAACTAAGGGAAGAAAGAGTTTTAATAAAAAAATTGTTTTTATGGGTTAGATTATTATTTTTTTACCTAGAAACATAGTATGATGGCTTCTAAGAACACTTATAAGAGAGTGACATTTGAATACAAACTCAATGGATATAATATATTTCAGCAATAACAGTCGCAATTAAAAATATTCAGAAAAATATGGAGAGATTCAGTTATGAAAAACTGGCGGAAGAGTGTTTCAGGAACAAAACCAGGAAGATGTTCTTAGTTACGTTAAAATAAAATTAAACTTAAATTCGAGTAGCATCGAAATAAAAGAGCAATTATCTAATATCGTCAAAGCACTAAAAAACGTTACAAAGAAGTTAGCTACAGAAAACAAAATCTTTATATAAAAAGTGCAAACTGGTTAGAAGGCCAACTTATTGTCGCTGCAGAAACAGCAAAGCAAGATAAGGCTGGAAGACCACACAAATCATTGGATAACTGCAGCGATAGATCTAAGAGGCGGAAACTTAAAGATGTTAACAATGAAATTGGATGTACAAATATAAAAGAATCTTTCCTACATCAATTACGATCACAGAAGCAGTTAACAAAAGTGGAAAAGTTGTTAAAGCTAGTTCAGTGAGAACAAAACGGATTCTTAAAAAAATACCAACTCCGAGCGATGCAAAACAGTTCGCATTAGTATTATTTCTGAATTTTAAATTAACAGAACTGCAATATATTCAGCTTAGATTGCGTGCGATTGAAAGAGGCTCAAATATGTATCCAGCACATAATTTTAATTGTAAAATAACTGAAAACCTACACTGTGTTAAACAAAATTTATATTTCTTAATTTAAAGTAAGCTTTTCGTTAATATTTTATGAAAATGGCAACTCTCAATAAACACACACAAACTCACACATTTGACTTAATCAAGACAACATATCTTTTCTGTTATAATCATACTCAGCTCTGACTAAAGTTTATCACAAATTGACGCAACTTTACACTTAATTTTCTTTATTATTTTTACACATCTATAATATTAATAGGCAAGGTGATTTCTTGTGACCGATGTTTTGTTTCTACCATTTTATCCCGATTTTTACCAAACGTATATTATTTGAAAGGTATTTCTGTTTAGCCGTTTTGCAGATTTACAGATTTTTAAATTTTTTCCTTTATTTTGAGTAAATTGCATTTAAAGTTTTTACTAAGACATACATGTGCTATGTGTGTTTTATTAAATTTGTTAATGTGTTTGTTAATGAGTTTGTTATCTTCATTCACAATAATAATACTCTATAAAAGTGTTGGTTTGTGAATTGGCTAAGTTGAAAAATAAAGCTGCCTATAAATTGCACTGGAATTTCGAGCGCTGGAATCTGCTAGTTTCTTTCAATATTGCACTTTTAATTTGTTTTAATTATATTTAAAAATTAATTTC
>OY821521.1:51738015-51868015 GCA_963682025.1 Cordilura impudica
ACTGCTAAAACAGATAAGTGGACGTGTGATGATGGTATTAGTATTATTACGACCCAAAGGATCAATGCCAATCATGGCAAATGTTGATTTTGGTATCATGAAATAATATTCATGTCTCGTTTTAATATTCTTGTCCATTATGAGTGAAATATGTAAGAGCTATTAAAATGGTCTGAGCAATGTGTTTCCTATTTATATAAAGTTAAATAATATTTGGTGTTGAAAGGACACTTTAATATTCTATAATAACTTAATAAAAGTTGATGAATAAATTATCGAGGTTAACATAAATTTATGTAACAAAACTAATAAACTTTTGCAGACATGCAGCATACAGGATAAATATTTAAAATGTTTATAAATTTATTTTGAAATAAAAGAAAACTCTATATTAGGGTGTTGTAAGGTGACACGTTAATTTTAATGGTCGGAATGTATCATATAAAGTAGAATTATACCCATCTCTATACCTTCCTTGCGTTATTAGAACCCAAAAAGCAAATGACAAAATCTGTTGATACTAATTTGTAACTTTTTTGGTTCCCTTCCGTTATATGTAAATCGATTTTTATTGCATTTTTGATGTGTAAACATCTATACGCGCGCAG
The DNA here is from genome assembly GCA_963682025.1 of Cordilura impudica. Classification (NCBI taxonomy): domain Eukaryota; kingdom Metazoa; phylum Arthropoda; class Insecta; order Diptera; family Scathophagidae; genus Cordilura; species Cordilura impudica. The sequence continues at coordinate 51,738,624 of OY821521.1, forward strand.
GGTGGTAAATTTCAAAAACAGCGTAACATGTAAGCGTAACATATGAGCGTAAGATGTGAGTCGTAAGACAAAATGTGATTGTATTGATGAAGAAATTATGATATTATGATAACCTGTTTGAAAATTAAAAATGAAAAATAAAAAATGAAAAAAAAAATGAAAAATGAAAGATGAAAAATGAAAAATGAAAAAAAAATTAAAAATTAAAAATTAAGAATTAAAAATAAAAACTGAAAAATGAATAATAAAAAATTAAAAATTAAAAATAAAAAATGAATAATGAAAAATGAAAAATTAAAAATGAAAAATGAAAAATAAAAAATTAAAAATGAAACATGTAAAATAAAGAATTAAAAATAAAAAATTAAAAACGAAAAATTAAAAATGAATAAAGAAAAATAAAAATAAAAAAATGAAAAATAAAACATGAAAAATAAAAAATGAGAAATGAAAAATGAAAAAAAAATATAAAAAAATTAAAAATGAAAAATAAAAAATTAAAAATGAAAAATGAAAAATAAAAAATGAAAAATGAAAAATTAAAAATGAAAAATTAAAAACGAAAAATGAAAAATAAAAAATGAAAAACGAAAAATGAAAAATGAAAAACGATTAAAAATGAAAACTAAAAAATTTAGAATAAAAATGAAAAATAAAAAATGAAAAAAGGAAAATAAAAAGTAAAAAATGAAAAATGAAAAATAAAAAATGAAAAATTAAAAATTAAAAAAAAAATAAGGAAAAATGAAAAATAAAAAATTAAAATTAAAAAATTAAAAATAAAATATGAAAAATAAAAAATGAAAAATGAAAAATAAAAAATGAAAGATGAAAAGTGAAAAAAAAAATTAAAAATGGAAAATTAAAAATTAAAAATAAAAAATAAAAAATTAAAACTAAAAAATTAAAAATAAAATATGAAAAATTAAAAATGAAACATGAAAAATAAGAAACTAAAAATGAAAACCTAAAATTAAAAATGAATAATGAAAAATAAAAAATAAAAAATGAAAAATAAAAAATGAAAAATAAAAAGTTAAATATAAAAAATTAAAAAAAAAATGGAAATTGAAAAATAAGAAATGAAAAATGAAAAAAGAAAAATAAAAATTGGAAAATGAAAAAAGAAGAAAAAATTAAAAATGAAAAACAAAAAATGAAAAATAAAAAATGCAAAATTAAAATTAAAAAATGAAAAATTAAAAAAAAAATTAAAAAAAATAAATGAAAAATGAAAAACGAAAAATTAAATATAAAAAATAAAAAACGAAAAATTTAAAATTAACCGGTTAAGATAATAATAAATATTTTTATATTAACAGAGCCCCTGCAGTTGATTGCTATAAGTGATACGCTTTCTGTTTGATTTAAAAAAAGTGCAATAAAAAAATGTTTAATTACTAGATGTTTACACATCTTCCCTGCGATCGGACTCACATGATTTTTTTTTTATACATTAAATTATTTTCATTAGTATTTCATTATATTATATTTTACGCCCTCCACTCATTTGTAACGTACCGAAAAATGGATTTGCGAGTCCATAAATTATATACGAGTGTTTTCGTTGCAAAAATCATAACTTTTGAACCAAATAAGATAATCAAAAAAAATTAAAAGGCATATGTTAGATAATTGATCAACCTATAAAATGAGTGTTTGAAAAGGGTTCTACGCCTTTATTGGTTAGCAAACTTGAAATTTGTGGAAAAATCAATTTTAGGGTGCAGTTTTCGAAGCATACATATTCTCCATAGTTTTCAGAATCAACTTTTTCCTTGCGTTTTAAAACATTCAAGATCGTTCCCAATCTCTTAACGAATTGATTGTTTATTCCAGTGATTCGAGTTACAGCCTCATCGTTTTCAAAAAATCTTCTTGAAGTGTTTCCATCGTTTGAGTTTCCGTATCCGTACTTGGGGAAGTCTACTTTTAGTCCAACTTGTTTGAAAAACGCATCCTATATTCGATTCTTTCTGTTCCCCCTCTTATGGAAGCGTATACACTAATTTTAACAAGAACTCCATACACCTTATTCTTGCGTGCAATGGTGCGTTTCCATATTCATATTCATTCCATAACAATAGGAATGGGTGTTCACGGTTATATGTCATAAATTGTATCTGCACCTGAATTTAGGTAGCAGAATTTGACAGAGGATCTCAGGTACAGAATGTACAAGAAAATTATGGGCAGTCCAGACCGACTATACGATACCGTATACCATGGTTTAGAGACCTTATCTCTTCGGTCCAACGAATTGGATATAGAAAAAAAGCATAAACCAAATTTGAGTGGCATTGTTATTAATTTTTTTTGGCTGCAGATATGAAAAAGTTCATATCGGGTGCTATATTTATATGGAGACTAGGTCGAAAAATGGACCGATCCTGACCATATTTAGTCAAGTCACTTATATTATGAAAAAATATATCCAAACCAAATTTGAGAAAAATCTGTGCAATATTTTTTTTTTTTTTGGTAGAATGAAGTGAAAATCGGAAGGTAGCTCTATATGGGGCCTATGGCTAAGAATTGTCCTAAAGGGATTATTTTTGGACTACTGATTAATGGATATAATAAACACATACAAACCCCATTTGACTGAGATCTATATGATAATTTGGATCTTATGGCAATTTATGTCGATTTCATAGGGATCATTTGTATGGGGACTAGGTCTGAACATGAACCAATATTAAGGAAGTACATTTTCTTAAAAAGGTAAATTTTCCTACATACCGTACCTTTTCTCTAAAAGTAGATTTTCTTAAAAAGTAGATTTTCTTAAAAAAGTAAATTTTCTTTAAGAAAAATAGATATTCCTAAATAAATACCTTTTACTTAAAAACATACGTTTTCTTAAAAATATCCATTTTCAAAAATATATTTTATATCAAAAATGTATCTTTTCCTAAAAAGTACCAGGTCCTAAAGAAGTACTTTTTCTTTAAAAAGTATCTTTCCATAAAAAATATTTTTTTCTAAAAAATCTACCATTTTCTTAAAAATCTACCATTTCTCCAAAAGTATATTTTCTTATAAAAGTACTTTTTCTTAAAAAAGTACCTTTAAAAAAGTATTTTCCTAATTATAACCGGACGATTTATGTCCCTTACAATTAATAAAACCATATAAGCATATAAAAGATTCGTTATAGCCGAATTTAACTTTTGTTATATTTTTATTCATCCTTTATTATCTGAGGAGTATCACAGAAACCTATTCTATATAAAATATGTATGTGAATAAACTTAAAAAATAATTCTTAAAATATCTTGTATAAACAACAACTTAATAATAATAATCTTAATTTTATAGAGTTTTTGGGCAATTTTTATTTTTACTCAAAACCAAACGATCGGATTCTAAGCCCAATTTCTTTAAGGCATCATAAATTTTTGTACGAACTTCAACAGGAAAATCACGATCTCTGCCAAAAATCCAGATCTGATCGGAATAGCCTAAAGATCCGAGACTACCGCACGACCACAAAATGGCAAAATTATCATAGTCTGTATATAATACTTGATATTTTCCAGAACCGGGCAGCAAACGGGCAATGACATCTGGGAAACGGGTGCTGAACTGAAATATTATAAAAAAAAAGAAAAGTTAAAATTTCAATATTCTGTAGAAAAACAATTTTAAGTTGAGAAGAAATATTCTAAGACTGAAAGATATGACTATAACGAAATTGTCAGAATGTTAAATACATATTTTCTTGAGAGAATTTAAGAAGATATTATTCTATAAATCTCAGAAATTATATAATTTCAATCTATTATTTTAACGGGGAGATGATTCCAATGCCAGAAGATTTTATGGATATGGTCAGTACATGACCATGACTCTCTTAAATAACCCGAAAAAAATAAATAAATGTACATTAGGGTGGCCCTTCATTATATGGAGGAGAAAAAAAGTGTTCGAATTTTAAGTCTCACCCCTTAGAAATATGCGAATAGCAAAAAAACTGAGAAATACAAAGTTTTGGGTCAATCAAAAAAAAAATTTGGAGGTGCCTCAATGCGACTGAAAATTTCAAGTGTGTTTATATGGAGAAAATATGAGTTTTTTTCAGATTATACGAGGCCAAACTATGAATTTTGGCATATTTAAAAAAATAAATTGTTCTAGTAAACTAGACGAAAACTTACCCTTATGTGTACCTAGGGTTTAAATGATCCAAAATTCAGCAATATTCGCAAAATATTTGAATTTTTTGACTTAATCGTCCTATAATAGCTTGGTGTCATTTGTGGCGCCAAGTCCAAATGGGTTAATGACGTCAAATTATAGAATCATCAGAATCATCAAAAATCATAAAAATCGGTAAAATATAGCACAATTTTATTTCCCAACCCATAGTAAGGGTTTCATCTAATTCAATAGAACAATTAATTTATTTAAAGATGCCAAAATTCACAGTTTGGCTTCGACAAGGAATGGGTTAACGTTGTTCGATTTATTCCAAATTTTTAGCTTAGAAGACCTGCATATTTGGTTATTATATTTTAAGCATCATTTCTAAAAATTCAACAGCACTTACAAAATATTTGATTTTTTTTAATAAATTGTCTTTCATTAGCTTGGGGTCATATGCGACCCCAATTCCAAAACGGTTTAATGGGGTCATATTATTTTTTGCATAAACCCTAGGCTATTATGATAAAATATAACATTAAAAAGTAGAAAACTGATAAATTTTTGATACAAAGTATTTAGAAAGAGTACATTTACTGAATATTTCAAAAAAATTAATTTTTCTCGAAATCCGCAAAAACAAAAATTCTTTGTAAAAAAAAATCATGTGAATCCGATCGCAGGGGAGATGTGTAAACATCTAGTAATTAAAGATTTTTATAGCACTTTCTTAACAGAAAGCGTATCACTTATTATTATTATTTATTATTTTAACCGGTAAATTTTAAATTTTTCGTTTTTTATTTTTTATTTTTAATTTTTTGTTTATCATTTTTCGTTTTTCATTTTTCATTTAAAATTTTTTTTTTTAATTTTTAATTTTTAATTTTTTATTTTTATTTTTAATTTTTCAATTTTTAATTTTAATTTTTTAATTTTAATTTTTCATTTTTTATTTTTAATTTTTAGTTTTTTTTTTCATTCTTCATTTTTCATTTTCCAATTTTTATTTTTCTTTTTTCAATTTTCATTTTTTATTTTTCATTTCTTATATTTAATTTTTTATTTTTAATTTTTTATTTTTCTTTTTTCATTTTTCATTTTTTATTTTTCATTATTCATGTTTAATTTTAGTTTTTCATTTTTCATTTCTTATTTTTCATGTTTCATATTTTATTGCTAATTTTTTTGTTTAATTTTTTATTATTCATTTTTTAATTTTTATTTTTCTTTTTTATTTTTTTTTAATTTTTTATTTTTAATTTTTTAATTTTCATTTTTCATTTTTTATTATAATTTTTCATTTTTTATTTTTAATTTTTATTCTTATTTAATTTTTCATTTTTCGTTTTTCATTTTTCATTTTTCATTTTTCATTTTTCATTTTTCATTTTTCATTTTTCATTTTTCATTTTTTATTTTTCATTATTCGTTTTTCATTTTCCATTTGTATTTTTAATTTTTCATTTTTCATTTTTCATTTTTAATTTTTAATTTTTAATTTTTAATTTTTAATTTTTAATTTTTAATTTTTAATTTTTAATTTTTAATTTTTAATTTTTAATTTTTAATTTTTAATTTTTAATTTTTAATTTTTAATTTTTAATTTTTAATTTTTAATTTTTAATTTTTAATTTTTAATTTTTAATTTTTAATTTTTAATTTTTAATTTTTAATTTTTAATTTTTAATTTTTAATTTTTAATTTTTAATTTTTAATTTTTAATTTTTAATTTTTAATTTTTAATTTTTAATTTTTAATTTTTAATTTTTAATTTTTAATTTTTAATTTTTAATTTTTAATTTTTAATTTTTAATTTTTAATTTTTAATTTTTAATTTTTAATTTTTAATTTTTAATTTTTAATTTTTAATTTTTAATTTTTAATTTTTAATTTTTAATTTTTAATTTTTAATTTTTAATTTTTAATTTTTAATTTTTAATTTTTAATTTTTAATTTTTAATTTTTAATTTTTAATTTTTAATTTTTAATTTTTAATTTTTGATTTTTAATTTTTAATTTTTAATTTTTAAATTTTAATTTTTAATTTTTAATTTTTAATTTTTAATTTTTAATTTTTAATTTTTAATTTTTAATTTTTAATTTTTAATTTTTAATTTTTAATTGTTAATTTTTAATTTTTAATTTTTAATTTTTAATTTTTAATTTTTAATTTTTAATTTTTAATTTTTAATTTTTAATTTTTAATTTTTAATTTTTAATTTTTAATTTTTAATTTTTAATTTTTAATTTTTAATTTTTAATTTTTAATTTTTAATTTTTAATTTTTAATTTTTAATTTTTAATTTTTAATTTTTAATTTTTAATTTTTAATTTTTAATTTTTAATTTTTAATTTTTAATTTTTAATTTTTAATTTTTAATTTTTAATTTTTAATTTTTAATTTTTAATTTTTAATTTTTAATTTTTAATTTTTAATTTTTAATTTTTAATTTTTAATTATTAGTTTTTAATTTTTAATTTTTAATTTTTAATTTTTAATTTTTAATTTTTAATTTTTAATTTTTAATTTTTAATTTTTAATTTTTAATTTTTAATTTTTAATTTTTAATTTTTAATTTTTAATTTTTAATTTTTAATTTTTAATTTTTAATTTTTAATTTTTAATTTTTAATTTTTAATTTTTAATTTTTAATTTTTAATTTTTAATTTTTAATTTTTAATTTTTAATTTTTAATTTTTAATTTTTAATTTTTAATTTTTAATTTTTAATTTTTAATTTTTAATTTTTAATTTTTAATTTTTAATTTTTAATTTTTAATTTTTAATTTTTAATTTTTAATTTTTAATTTTTAATTTTTAATGTTTAATTTTTAATTTTTAATTTTTAATTTTTAATTTTTAATTTTTAATTTTTAATTTTTAATTTTTAATTTTTAATTTTTAATTTTTAATTTTTAATTTTTAATTTTTAATTTTTAATTTTTAATTTTTAATTTTTAATTTTTAATTTTTAATTTTTAATTTTTAATTTTAAATTTTTAATTTTTAATTTTTAATTTTTAATTTTGAATTTTTAATTTTTAATTTTTAATTTTTAATTTTTAATTTTTAATTTTTAATTTTTAATTTTTAATTTTTAATTTTTAATTTTTAATTTTTAATTTTTAATTTTTAATTTTTAATTTTTAATTTTTAATTTTTAATTTTTAATTTTTAATTTTTAATTTTTAATTTTTAATTTTTAATTTTTAATTTTTAATTTTTAATTTGTAATTTTAATTTTTAATTTTTAATTTTTAATTTTTAATTTTTAATTTTTAATTTTTAATTTTTAATTTTTAATTTTTAATTTTTAATTTTTAATTTTTAATTTTTAATTTTTAATTTTTTATTTTTAATTTTTAATTTTTAATTTTTAATTTTTTATTTTTAATTTTTAATTTTTAATTTTTAATTTTTAATTTTTAATTTTTAATTTTTAATTTTTAATTTTTAATTTTTAATTTTCAATTTTTAATTTTTAATTTTTAATTTTTAATTTATAATTTTTAATTTTTAATTTTTCGTTTTTCATTTTTTATTTTTCATTTTTCATTTTTCATTTTTAATTTTTAATTTTTTATTTTTCATTTTTAATTTTTTATTTTTATTTTTTATTTTTCATTTTTAATTCTCAAACAGGTTATCATAATATCATAATTTTTTCACCAATACAATCACATTTTGTCTTACGACTCACATGTTACGCTTACATTTACGCTGTTTTTGAAATTTACCCCTGCGCGTATAGATGTTTACACATCAAAATTTCTGGCAGAGGAATTTACTTAAAAATTCACACAGTTAATCTCTATATTTGACAAAACTTTAAAGTGCCAGATCCATTTTTTGAAATTTGTTTAAGAAAATTTTTTAAAACTTAAAAAAGAAGACCATCTTTGGTCTCATTTCGCAACAGGTTAACAACGTATTAATAAAACAATACTTCATATGTAATGCCGTTTTCTTTTCTGACTAAAAATGTCGCCCTTTTTTGCCCTTTTTTTGAAAAGGGGTTTTTTTTATATATTCTGAATTTAGAGCAACCTTATATTATATATCAATCAAAAGATCTCAAAGTGTTCTGTTCATAAATGCAAAAAAATTTTGATTATTATCCTCTTGGAAGTCATAGGGTGAAAATATTCAAAAAAGGGGAACAATGGGGAAATATTCTCACACTATGACCTGAAAGAAGTCAATGGCTGGCTGGAAGTTTTTGTGGTTTTTGACGGCTCGACTTTGAGACCTTTCGATTGATGTATAAGATAAGGTTGCTTTTAATTCAGAATATATAAAAAAATAAACTTTTCAAGAAAAAGGCAAAAAAAGGGCGACATTTTTTGTTAGAAAAGAAAACGGCATAAGTACTTATAGGTATTATGTCTTTAATCAATTTGTTAAAGTTGAAAAAACTTTCATCACATTTCATGACCTAGAGTTTTTTGGCACAAAAGTGGTCTGGGGCATTTGTTATTTCTTGGCGAGTTTTTATTCGATTTTGAAGCTATATAGCTTTTTCAAAAGATATTTTAGTACTGATATCGATTCACATAGCAACTTGTCGAAAAAAATTAAACTATAGAACGAAATTTTCGTAAAATCTGAAAAAAGTCATATTTTCTCCATATAAACACACTTGAAATTTTCAGTCGCGTTGAGGCACCTCTTAATTTTTTTTGATTGACCCAAAACTTTTTATTTCTCGGTTTTTTTTTGCTATTCGCATATTTCGGGGTGAGATCGAGGGTGTTTGAACACTTTTTTATTAAGGGCCACCCTAATGTACATCTAAGCAAAATTACTCGAGAGCCTATGGTTAAATTTTACAAGACATTTTTTTTGCACTCTATCTCTTATTTTTCTGGGTCATTTTAGTAATTTTTCCAAGAAAGGTCAAAAGGTCCTTTGAAACGGTGTTTTTTTTTTTTTTTGGGTTAAAATATAAACTTCTGGCATTAAAAGTCTGAATTTATTGCAAAGTGTTACTTAATTGCGTCCGGGAATCGTTTTTTGATACAAAATGCAAGATTTATAATAAGACATTTTTAATGTCTTTTAGTTTTTAATGTAATAAAAGATTTCAGAAACCAAAAAACAAATATCAGGGTCTGAGAAATTATGACTATTTTAACATTCTAAAACTTAAGTCGGAAAGCTCGAAATAAGAACGGATCTTAATAAATTATATTCTCAAAACTCTTAAAAATATGTATATATTCGCAAAATACGCTTCCAATAAATTTTTTTATTAGTTATACAAGATTTGGAATTGTTTTTTAAAGAAAAATTTGTTACGCTTCAAAAAATAAAGTTCCCAGTTGGAAATTGTGTCTCAAAGATAATGTCAGTGATGACGCTTTAAGCAAGGCGTTTTCACATGTCAGTAATTTATAGATTGCTGACAATAAACATAAGACGACTTGTTGATTTGAGGTCATTTGGAGGTTAGCACTATTGACAAACTAATGATTTGAGATCATCTCTACTAACAATCCCTATTTAAAACCTAAAGATTTGAGGTCATAAGGAGGTCACCACTACTGACAACCTAATAATTTGTGATTATTGCTTTTTACAAATACATAAAAAAATAAGTAGTTATATGAGGATGTTCGTATGGCAGCGGTTTAGTAAGTCAGCACTGACTTTGAAATGTACCTCAGCAGTAACTTAAGATGTATTTAAAAAATTTCCTACTGAGTCATTTATATAGAATATAATTCCTCTTGCTTACTATTTTTTTGTTGCCATACCTTAAAATCCATTATAGATGATTTCCGACTTTCCGGAGTAGCATAACCCAAATTAACGGAAGGATTGCCAGTTCTGTAATAAATGTTTTGCGTTTATAATAATTAAATCCATTTTGATTTATATTTGACCAAAGAACTTACATTCTGTTTATTGTTTTTATAGCCACTTCTAATTTGAAATTATTAAATTTCGATAGTTCATCTTTGTTCAACGGTTGAAATTCTAAGCTCGTGCAACCGGAGGCGATTTCTGGCAAATAGAAAGATCTTTCCACTTCATACCATTGTCCTAAAACCTAAAACAATAAGATGAAATATAATAAGTAAATTAAAATGTAATAAACATTATTTAATTTAGTTCAAAATAAATATAAAATTCGTTTCAATTTTGAGATCTTGAGAAGGCATATTATAAAAACTAGCAGACTCCAGCGCTCGAAATTCGAGTGCAATTTCTAGGCAGCTTTATTTTTCAACTTAGCCAATTCACAAACCAACACTTTTTTGGTTTACTATTATGAATGAAGAAACAAACTCATTAACAAACACATTAACATATTTAATAAACACACACATAGTATATGTATAATTTCATGTATGTGTTAGTAACAACTTTGAATGCAATTTACTCAAAATAAAGGAAAAAATTTAAAAATCTGTAAACCTGGTGAACGGCTAAAAAGAAATGGCTTTCGAATAATATACACTTAGTCAAAATCGGGATAAAATGGTAGAACAAAATATCGGTAACAAGAAATCGCCTTTGATATTAATATTATAAAAATTTTATTAGTTAAAAAATAATATTTCTCTAGTAGATCACATCCCTTTGCATATCTATTATCCACTTGACCGCAGAACGCTTTCCAGAGAAAATTTTTAATCAGTCGACCTAGCCGTATGTGGAATAAACTTCCCACACAACTCTATCCTGACAAGTATCCACAAACTCTACTACCTCTTTCCTCCTTCCCATAACCTTTTTTCTATTCAATACAATAATATCCTTCTGTATGCCGACAATATAAAAATTTACTCAACCCTCATAAACAATGAAAATAGTATATGTCTCTAATCTGACCTAAATAGTTCCAGAAATAGTGTAATGTCAACTTAATGGAATTAAATCTTACAAAATATCAGTCTTTGACCTCCTCTCGATATTCGCCATCTTCCAAGGCATTCATTCGTGTGTTGCACGGTGCATTGATATCAAAGCTTATTGCATTTGGAGTCGGTAGTGACTTCTCTCGATTTATATCGAGTTTTCTCAGCGATCGAACAATACCTGTTGTTATTGATGGGGTCTCATCCTATGACTTTCAGCTTAATTCAGGGGTACCCCAAGGTTTCGTTCTTTCTCCTTCTCTTTTCCTTATCTTTCTGAACGACCTTCTTGGTCAAACTTTTAACTCTATATACTCTTACGCAGATGACAGCAGTATTTGTCATTCATTTTCCTTTAATTGTAGATCAAGCCTCTTGGAGGTTGGGGGGCAAAAGGCGGACAATGAATGACACACTCAATCAATGCCTGTTAACAATCTCCGACTGGGGGGTAAAGCGAATAGGGTAGATTTTAATGCGTTGAAGACTCAATATTGTATGTTGACCCATAGGGCCATGGATTCAACAATGTCATCTGTATATATGAGTGGTATAGGTAGTGAGGAATCGGATACTCTTGATGTTCTAGGCATGAGAATTCAATGTGATGTTCGTTAAAATGAGCATGTTTTACAAGTGTCGAAAGAAGCATTCAAGTGTCTTGGTTTTCTAAAACGGTGCAAAAATTACTTCACTCCTTCTGATCTCCTTAAAATCTATAGGACTTACATCCGACCGAAAATGGAATACAACTCCCATATATGGGCAGGAGCTTCAAGGTCTATTTTGGAGCTACTGGACCGTGTGCAGAGGAGGGCGTTGATGCTCATCAATAACAGTAGGGTATCCAACTATATTGACTCATTGGAACATCGTCGGAATGTGGTTTGTGTAGCACTGTTCTATAAATATTACCATGGGAAATATTCTTCTGAGATTAGCGAACTTATTCCAAGTGCCCGAGTTTCGGTTCGCTCTACCCGCTTCTCTAATAAACCACATCCGTTTGTAGTCTATTGTCCACTTGACCGCACAACGCATTACAAAGAGAATTCGTTTATCAGTCGAACTAGCCGTATGTGGAATAAACTCCCCGCACAGGTCAAATATCCACGATATGAAATTCCTGAAATCAACAAAATGCACTGTATTTGTAGGTGTCATCCCTTGATTGTTGGTTAACAAAAAAAAAACTAAACTCAGTTGATTCATTCATAGATTTGGGAGTTCGCTTCGATAGAAGACTAAGCTTTAATTCTCATGTGATAATGAATGGTGTATTATGTTTTATAAAACGTTGGGCAAAGAAATTTAATGACCCTTTGTAACACTAAGCCTATTAACATCTTCGGTCAGGCCGATACTTGAATATGCACAGTAATCTGGGATTCACTATAAACTTAAATCAGTTCAGAAACAATTCTTGCTATTTTGTCTTCGAAATCTTGGTGAATACCCTGATGTTTTGAAAATTCATAATTGGAATTGGTACACAATTCCAAAAGGACTCGGCTCAATAAATGTTGATATGTTTCGACCAGTCTCGGTTTTATCAATTATAGATAAGATAATTGAGAGAATTATTTTTAATCAGTTATCTGAATATTTGGATAGGAACAAAATTTTATTTGAACGTCAATTTGGATTCTGTAAAGGTTCTGGAACAGATTGTTACCTACATATGAGGAGGATTCGATGCGGGGTTTAAAGGTGGAGCTGGAGTTTTTTTTTGACTTATCAAAAGCTTTTGACCTTGTTGATCATGACATCTATAATATTAATAGGCTGGGCGATTTTTTGTTACCGATATAAGGTTCACAGTTTTACCCCGATTTTGACAAAAAATTTATCATTTGAAAGGTATTTCTTTTTAGAGTTATGATCGTTTAAAGTTGCTACTAACACATACATAAAATTATACAATGCTATGTGTGTGTTTATTAAATTTGTTAATGTTTTTGTATTAATGTGTTGAGTTTGTTTTCTTCATTTAAAATAAGTTGAATTGTGAAGCATACCTTTAGGGTCTTTATTAAATGATATAATAAAATTTCCTAGATTTACACTTGAATTTCAAGTGCTGGAATCCGCTAGTTTTGATTAAAAAGCTAGACATAATTGTTGTATCAAATAGTTCCAATAAGTTGCTGAAATATTATTTAACAAATAGGAAGCAATTTGTGCAGATTGGAGAAGCTAAAATCTCACTGTTACCTGTTAAATGTGGAGTACCCCAAGGTAGTGTGCTTGGGCCACTATTGTTTAAAATTTTTATAAATGACATTGAAAACATAAATTTTAATGGAAAATATTCATGTTTGCGGATGATATTTTCATGCTTTATCGTTACAATCACAATCAGGTGTTAAAAACTCAAGTAGATTATGATTCAGCTATATTAGCGGAATATATCAGGAAAAACTGGCTGATTTTAAATGAACAAAAGTCTAAGTTTATTAGATTCAGACCATACATTTTAAAGAACGATGAAATAATTGCCGTTCATATTGATGGTGTGTTAGTCGAAGAACCAAATAAAATACAGTATTTAGGCATGCTGTTGTGTAGTAATTTACAATGGGATTGTCATATTGACTCCATTAGTTCAAAAATATCATCAGCAATTGGTGTTTTATATAAATTCAGACGTAAATTTGATGTTCAAAACGATGAAGCTAATATATGAGCCACTTAACTTACCTTCCTATGATATATGGGTTTAAGAATAATGCTTCGCTGAAGAGTTTCAATCTGCGCAAAATAAGTCATTAAAGTTGGTTTATAATCTGCCAAGGAGTTATCATACTTTAGACCTCTTAAAATATCATGCTATCAATATACAGGATGGGCCAAGTTTGACTGACTGATTTGAAATGCTTATAATTTTTGTATTTTTTAATTTTTTTATTTAATTTTTTTTTTGCAAATTAAAGTATAAATTATAAATTTGTTTTAAGCTAAGTATGAAAAATTACATCTTTTAGATGGCGTCCATTTTCCTAATGGCAGTTAATGGCTCTACTCAATACATTTTGCATTACGTTGCGCAACGTTTCTGACTGCAATTGAGCAATTTCTGTGCGAATATTCTACTTTAGCTCCTGAATATTTTGTGGTTTGTTGACGTAAACTCGTTCCTTCAAGAAACCCCACAAAAAAAATCTGGGGCCGTCAAATCTGGAGAACGAGGTGGCCACGCGAAATCTGCATTTTTTGAAATTATTCGGTCTTCGAAAAGTTCTCGCAGAATTGCCATTGTGGCTCTTGCGGTATGAACTGTAGCTCCATCTTGCTGGAACCATATGTTACGATTATTGAGAACTATCGGACGTAAAAAATTTTCCAACATGGTCCGGTATACCACCACAGAGACGGTTTGTGGCTCATTAAGTTCATTTTCGAAGAAATATGGACCAATAACTTTATCAGCCATGATTCCACACCAAACAGTGCATCTGACAGGATGTAATTGTCGCTGATGCAATGCTCTCGGATTCTCTGTACCCCAAATTTGGCAGTTCTGCTTATTCACATATTCATTTAAATGAAAATGTGCTTCATCGCTCATAATCAGATTATTCAAAAAATTGGAATTTTCTGTCCCTAGCAAAACCAATCTATTGGCATTTTGTAGCCGTTGTGGTGCATCCCTCGGCAATAATTCTTGGCCCAATTGAATTTTATATGGAAACATCTTCAGATCAACTTTGATAATACGTCGTAGCGATGTTCTGGAGATGTTCAATTGAGTAGCTCGTCGATGAGTAGACACAGTTGCATCCGTGTTAACACTTTCTCGTACAGCTTCTATAGCTTGTTCAGTGCGAACAGGACGAACAACATTTCTTCCACTGAACCCAAATTCTCAAAACGGGTCATTAAGCTTCTTATCATGTTTACACTGGGAGCCTCTGCAGTATTAAAATCCTGACGGTATTTTCTTTGCTTTGTAACAATTGATCGTCCAGAAACATAATAAAATTCAACAATTTTTACACATTCTTGTATTCTGTATTATCTGCAAAAAAAAAAAATATTAAAAAAAATAAAAAATACTAAAATTATAAGCATTTCAAATCAGTCAGTCCAAGTTGGATCACCCTGTATTACCTCTTACAGGAATATTTAAAATGCAGATAACGAAGTTCATCTTTAAATCGATACGACATCTTGGAAATTCTTCATTTCAGTTTCAACAAAATGTTTTAATCTCACATCGAGTACAAGGCAAGGACAAAAGTTGTCTATATCTAGATGTCGGCTTGAATTATCAAAGCAGCTGATTTGTTTTGCGGGTCCAACTGAATACAACAATTTACCAATTCATTTAAAATCTGTCGTACTTTTATCAACATTCAAAAAAGAACTTAAACTATTTTTGCTTAACAACATCGAAACACTTCTGGCGTAATTTTTAATAAATTTTTTTTGGAAAACTTTAAACTTGTAAAATTAATAAAAGAATATTTTTTATAAATAATTAATGCTGAGGCTTTAATTTAATTTTGTAATTCTATATTATTATGTTATTATTATATTATGTAAAAAAAAACAAAAAAAAAAAACAAGAGTGTTAAATCTTTGAGACCCTCCTTTTTCATTTTCAATTTTCATTTTTTTTTTATCATTTTCCATTTTTCACTTTTCAATTTTCATCTTTCGTTTTTCATTTTTAGTTTTTCATTTTTAATTTCTCATTTTCCATTTTCCACTTTTCATTTTTCATTTTCCATTTTCCATTTTCGATTTTTCATTTTCCATTTTTCATTTTTCAATTTTCATTTTTCAATTTTCATTTTCCATTTTCCCTTTTTTAATTTTTTTAATTTTATTATTATTATTATTAATTTTTATTAATGAAAATCCTAATGTAACAAGATTTAAAATCTTATAAAGCAACATTAGTCATAACAAATTAATTTTCAATAAGAAGAATGTTTGTAAGTTTAATTTATAATTAAAATTAGAAGAATAATATAAAATAAAATATAATATAAAATATATAAAAAATAAAATAAAAATGTAAAAATAAAGTGTAAAAATATCCTGCGCAGCAGGTAAAAATTATATGGAAATTAAAATTAAATTAACTAAAGAAATTAAAATGAAGTATTTTAAAAATCAATTGAGAAAAAGTTTAAAAAGTTCTTTCTTAAATGATGTTGTATTTGAAATTTTGTGAAGTTGATTATTTAAAGTATGTAACGAGTTCCAAAGACGTATGCCATTTACAAAAAAGTGTCTTTCGGATATTAGTCTATTGTACAATATTGGTACAAGACAGTTATTACGGTTAGATCTTGTAAATAGTAATCGCTCGAAAAGGTAAACGGGTTCTTTAGTGAAAATAATTTTATGAACCATAAGTAAAGTTCTAAATTTAAGATAGTCTTCAAATGAAATGCCATAAATTTTATTTAGAAAAGCAGAGATACTATCATATTTGCGTAAACCATAAACATATCTAACTACACTTTTAAAGACGCGTGTAAGTTTACCCATGTCTGCACTATCACAACCTGACAACAATTCACAACCATATAAAAGCGTAGGTAAGATAAACGATTTTGCAAGAACAAATCTAATTTTCTGCGGTGTGAAGTACTGAGAAGACCAAAGACTACGGAGAATACTATAAACTTTTCCAGAAGCTTTGTTAATTTGATCATTCCACTTTAAGGTATTATTAAAAATCATTCCAAGGTTTTTAGCATTCGCAACGTAGGCGATATCCACTCCATTAATACTAACTTTCGGAAGACAAGAGGTATCATATATCTTTTTAAAAATAACAAGGCACTGAGATTTTTTCGGATTTAAGGTAAGACAATTCAACCTAGCCCATTCAAATACGTGGTTCAATTCAGTATTCAGGTTCTGTACACAATTTTCCACATCTCCTACGTTACATGATGTGTATAACTGAACGTCGTCAGCGTACATGTGCATTTGGCATGAATTAATTACGCGTGGTAGATCATTTATGTAAATAGAAAACAAAAGAGGGCCAAGTATAGACCCCTGCGGAACACCCCTACTTAAAGACGCAGAGGTAGACGACTTGTCTTTAGAGACAACTACTTGCTCTCTGTTCCGAAGGTAAGAGCTAATCAATTTAGAGGAGGTTTCAGAATAACCAAAAATATGTTTAAGCTTTTTAACAAGAATATCATGATCCACTGAGTCAAAAGCTTTAGAGTGGTCCAATAAAGTCAAAAAAGCAATATTACCACTGTCAACGATATAACGAAGATCTTCCGATACATCAATTAAAGTAGTGATACACCCTCTTTTCCTGCGAAAACCAGATTGCTTAGATGATAAAAGATTATTATTGGATATATGTTCATTCAATTGTTTGCTCATAATTTTTTCGAAAACTTTCGAAAGAAAAGGAAGTACGGAAATTGGCCTGTATTCGTTATTAGATTTCGGCAAGGGAATTACTTTTGCCCATTTCCACAAATCAGGGAAAATAGATTTTGTAAAAATAGTGTTAAAAATATGAGTGATACAAGGTAAAACCTGTGGTAAAATAGCTTTAATAAATATTGGATTCATACCGTCTAGACCAATTCATTTTGACTTTATGGAAAGAAAAGCTTCCAGAACATCCTCCTGGTTAACGCAGGAAAAACTAAATAAAGAATCCAGATTGCAATCTGGTAGATTTGCATAAGAGTCAGAACGAAGAGTTGAGTCATTTGAAGTAAATTGTCTATTCAATTCATTTAGTTCATTTTCCGTTTTCCATTTTTTTTTTCATATTTTATTTTCCATTTTTATATTTTCATTTTTCATTTTCCATTTTTCATTTTCCATATTCCGCTTTCCATTTTTAATTTAAAATTTTTCATTTTCCATTTGCCATTTTTAATTTCAAGTGTTTCATTTTCCATTTTTCATATTCCATTTTCCATTTTTCATTTTTCATTTTCCATTTTTCACTTTCCATTTTCCATTTTTCATTTTCCATTTTCCATTTATCATTTTTCATTTTCCATTTTCCAATTTTCATTTTTATTTTTCCATTTTCCATTTTTAATTTTTCGTTTTCCGTTTTCCGTTTTCCATTTTTCATTTTTCATTTTTCATTTCCCATTTTCAATTTTTCAATTTTTCATTTTTCATTTTCCATCTTTCATTTTTCATTTTCCATTTTCCATTTTTCAATTTTAATTTTTTATTTTCCATTTTTCAATTTTCATTTTTCATGTTCCATTTTCCATTTTTCATTTTTCATTTTCCATTTTTAATTTTTAATTTTTAATTTTTAATTTTTAATTTTTAATTTTTAATTTTTAATTTTTAATTTTTAATTTTTAATTTTTAATTTTTAATTTTTAATTTTTAATTTTTAATTTTCCATTTTGAATTTTTCATTTTTCATTTTCATTTTTCATGTTCCATTTTTCATTTTCCATTTTTCATTTTCTATTTTTCACTTTCCATTTTCCATTTTTCGTTTTTAATTTTCCATTTTTAATTTTTCGTTTTCCGTTTTCCATTTTTCATTTTCCATTTTTCATTTTCCATTTTCCATTTTTCAATTTTAGTTTTTCATTTTCCATTTTCCATTTTTCAATTTTCATTTTTCTTTTTTTCTTTTTTCATGTTCCATTTTCCATTTCTCATTTTCAATTTCATTTTCCATTTTTCATTTTCCATTTTTCATTTTCCATTTTTCACTTTCTATTTTCCTTTTTTCATTTTTAATTTCCATTTTTCATTTTCCATTTTCCATTTTTCATTTTCCATTTTCCATTTTTCATTTTTCATTTTCCATTTTTTATTTTTATTAATTTTTAATTTTTATACCCTCCACATCTCAGTGGCAGAGGGTATATATAGGTTTGTCATTCCGTTTGTAACGCATCGAAAAACTAATTTCCGACCCAATAAAGTATATATATTCTTGATCCTTATCACAGCTCGAGTCGATATAGCGATGTCCGTCTGTCCGTCTGTCCGTCTGTCCGTCTGTCCGTCTGTCCGTGTGTCTGTTGAAATCACGCTCATTCAAAAAAAAAAGCATTTACTTAGGTCAGGTTACGAAAAAATTATTTGCCATAATTCCCACCAGGTTGGTATTGAAATCGGAGTAAATCGGGAGCCTCTGCGCTGAGAAATGAACAAAAGTTTATAGATACCTCTAAAAAAAACATGAAACCTAGTGTTTTCTTGTAATAGTTTAGTGGTTGAACATACAACAACATAAAAAAAGCCACAAAAAAAATGTGATTCATACATATTAACAATAACAAGAACACAACTACCATGAGCTATGTTAATAGTATTGCCACAAACCGAGGTGGAGGGTATCAAAGATTCGGCACAGCCGAATTTAACACTCTTACTTGTTTATTATTTAATTTTAATGATAAAAAATATGTGGTAAAACTTGCTTCGGCCAATGTGACACGTGCAGTATTAATATACACACAACTGTAATGACTTCAACAATACGAAGAATTACAACAAATACAACATATCTTAAAAAAACAACAAACACACTGAAAAATTTATTTTTTCAAGAGTTTTTTCAAAGTTTCATTCATAGCTCGTGAACCCTTTGACCGATTTTGACGATTTTAAATAGCAACTCCTTTGGGATGTTAATAAACGATTTTATACAAAAAGGAACGGTCTAGCTTAGATATTGACGGCGTGATCGTGATTTCCACAGACAGACGGACAGACGGTCATCGGTAAATCAACTTCCCTTGTTATAAGGATCAAGAAAATATATTTTTTTAGGGTCTCAGGAATTTATTTCGATGCGTTACAAACGGAATGACAAACCTATATATACCCTCTGCCACTGAGGTGTGGAGGGTATAAAAATAAAAAATTAAAAAAAATGCGGAATTCATTCTCCCACCATATCGTAGTTTTT
Source organism: Cordilura impudica (assembly GCA_963682025.1). Classification (NCBI taxonomy): domain Eukaryota; kingdom Metazoa; phylum Arthropoda; class Insecta; order Diptera; family Scathophagidae; genus Cordilura; species Cordilura impudica. The sequence goes on from OY821521.1 coordinate 51,758,532, forward strand.
TGGCTCTAATAAATCTTCCGACTTTGATAACATTACATTCTTCCTCAAGTTTGTTTATGGTAAAATTGATTCTGAATGCCTTCTTGAAAAATATGTATATATCGCACCTTAAATACAAAACTGACACAACTCAAAATTTTCCAAAATTGACTTTTTTCCATAAATTAATTCACAGTACACATTTCTATCTACTGCAAACTATCATAACAATCTTCTTTAACTGGAAAAATGTCGTTATATCTGGGGCACAACTTGAGATAATATCACTAGTCAAATGAAAAAAATTCAGTCAGAAAGTCATAGCTCAAAATTATTCCACAAACACAATATATGTTTAAAAAAAATTATAGCAAAACTTTCTTCAAAATGGACATTATTCATAATTAAACCACATTTTTTTAAAAAATACAATAATTTTTACATACACAGTTTTTTGCCTCTCCTGAATATTTGAAAATTTTGAGTTGTGTCACTTTTGTATTTAAGGTGCGATATGTTCCTAACAGACAACTTCGATCCTGTTTATCCCAATTTCCAAAGATAAAATTTTATCAATTTCGATCCATTCTGAAAAATTTGCACGGAAGTGAGCAGACACTTCACTTTAATTGATTTATCCGTTGCTGTTGATGTTCCTAAAATAAGATTAACAGTTTATTTAAACTCCAGCGATTATGTTTATAACTGTATTTAAAGTCTAAATTATTTTTGTAAAATATTTACATATTCTGCTCAGCTATTGCTGAATTATAGTGTATGTCTACGAGATAAGCCCTTAACCGTTTGTTGTTACTGATATGAGGGAGTGGTGGTAAGGTCGTTTACATTTGAAAGCGAAACAAAAATACCGGGTAAAATAGTATTAAGTTATTAAATATAAAAAAAATAACAAAACAAAAGACCAGAAACCAGTTTTAGTTTAAATTAAAGATGACTATACACAAATACTGCATAAATATAGTTCAAAGTCATAAAAATTAAAAAAAAAAAAAACTTAACTGCTACAATTTAATGATGCTTAAACATAAGAAAGTAACAAAACAAACAGAAAAAAAAACATGCCATAAAATCAAATTAGAGAAAAATTTCTCTACAAGACCTTCAGTTAGGCTGGGGCACCTATAAACCTTCTTTTTATAAAAAAAAAACACTACCAACAGTGATCTCTTTTTCGTTTATCTACTCAATTTGACCTGTCAATGTATAATTTACTTTAATGAATAAATTGAACCACGCACTTATGCAAATTAAAGTCATTGAGGACCCTCAAGATACTCATATTGTACGATTATGATTCTGACTACAATAGATACATTTATTTTTTTTTATTAAATTAACTCTGTTCTTATAATTTTATGAGTGACTTTAGACTTTGATCGTTACACTTTTATAGTTTAAAAAAAAAACAGTAACAATTTATATGCACTTAGAATATGAGAAAGTAAAAAATAATGGAGAACAAAGTTTATTAAAAGCTTTTCAAACGAGTTTAATTTATATTAATTAAAAACAATTCATGGAAATTTTATTAACTAGTTTTTTTTTTAATTTGTTTTGAAGTTTTTTTTATAATAACATTAAATAATATTATCTTAGGTCCTTGAATTTTTTTTTCTGTTATTTGAAAATAAAAATCAAGAAAAATTTTAAAATCATTGCCGCAACCAAAATCAATTGCATTGACATTTAACGATCTATTTGGGATTGTTGTTTGTGCTGATATGGCCAAGTTGTTTCAATTGAAATATCAAAATATAGTTAATTATTTTTTCAGTTGTTAATCTAAATTGCTTTAATATTGAATTCTTGTTTCAAAGTTTTAATAACAATTTTAAATTAACAATGCATAAGTACTACGGGTGTTCAAATAAAAAGGTGACTTCCGTCATAAGAATTTAAGGAAATTTATTCATTCTTCGAAATTAATTTCATCACCTTCAAAGTATATCCATCCGATGGAATACACTTATGCAAACGTTTTTTTTTTCAATACTCGAAACAGTTGTTAGCGGTAAATTCCGGAATGGCCTTCAAAGCACTTAGCTATTCGGCTTTTATTTCCTCAATGGATTCAAAACGGTGCCCCCGAGTGGTCTTTTGAGTTTATTGAATAGCCAAAAGTAAAACGGTGCTCAATCAGGCCAACACGGTGATTGGGGAATGATATGAGTGGAATTTTGTGCGAAATTATCTCCCAGAACCACGGCGGTGTGAGACGGTCCAAAAGCCAAGAGTTGTCTGGCCATATTGTTAATAGTTGGACTCGGCGCAAGGAATTTATAATGCACCACACCACGATAATCGAGAATACTGATAGTCTGAAAGCATTGGTTCAGAGATATTAATGCTAAGCTCTTTTTAAAAGAAAATTGTTTATCTATAATATTAATTGGGTAGGCGATTTCTTGTAACTGATGTTTTGTTCTACCGTTTTATCCCAATTTTGATCAAACGTATATTATTTGAAAGGTATTTCTTTTCAACCGATTTGCAGAATTACAGATTTTTAATTTTTTTCCTTTACTTTGAGTAAATTGCATTTAAAGTTGCTACTAACACATACATAAAATTATGCAATGCTATGTGTGTGCTTAGTAAATTTGTTAATGTGTTTGTTTTTTGTGTTGATTTGTGAATTGGCTATAATTGATCAGCATACTTTTAGGGTCTTTATTTAATGAAAAAATAAAATTTCCTAGAATTTGCGCTCGAATATCGAGGGCTGAAATCTGCTAGTATAATATTAATAGGCAACGCGATTTTTTGTGACCGATGTTCTATTCTACCGTTTTATCCAGATTTTGACCAAACGTATATTATTTGAAAGGTATTTCTTTTTAGCCGATTTGCAGAATTACAGATTTTTAAATTTTTTCCTTTATTTTGAGTAAATTGTATTTAAAGTTGCTACTAACACATACATAGATTTATACAATGCTATGTGTGTGTTTATTAAATTTGTTAATGTGTTTGTAATAAAAATGAGTTTGTTTTTTGTGTTGATTTGTGAATTGGCTATAATTGATTAGCATACTTTTAGGGTCTTTATTTAATGAAAAAATAAAATTTCCTAGAATTTGCGCTCGAATTTCGGGGGCTGGAATCTGCTAGTTTTTATAATTAATCGAGACTTGATGCAGGATCTATAACACTAGCCAAGAAGGTTTTGGACTGAAGCAATTAAATATCTTTCTTATGGTATCTTTCTATTGGTGGGCTGAATTCGAATCTCTAATTGGTTTTTCTCTATCACGTCAGGTTTCCAAGATACAAAGAAAATGTTTTTATTCGTTTTTTACATAAAAAATCAATGAATTTTCAAAAGTGAATGGCGTTACTTGAACGTCGTTTGTATTTTGTTGATTCGGTTTCACATATTAGAGTCCAGCAATAGTCTCCCAGCATACTTTTGTCTCAAAATCCTTGATAATTTCTTTCAATTTTCATTAAATTTTGGTGAGCACGCTCCCCTTGTTCGTCACCCACCGCACCTAGGCTTTGTGGAAAAAATCTAAATGCGAATGAAGAAAATATGTTTTGAGTGACATTCGTGCACCTAATTCGTGATAATTTTTCAATAATTCAGCAACAATTTATCTGCAGTTTTCACTCTTATTGTTTCCAAGAAAACTGTCCACGATGATCTTGAACGATTTCCAGGCTGCATATTCTTTCTCCAATAAACATTGTGAAAAATTGTCATCATTCAATAGCTTTCTGATCTGAGGGTAAACAAATATGCCTTCTTTGATTTTAGTATATGAAATTTTAAGAAAAACCGTTAACAAATATTTAAATGCTGCACCATCTTTGTTCAGACTCTTGACAAAGTTTTTAAAAACGCCCAATTTTATGTGCAGCGGCGGAAGAAGAACGTCATTTAGAACCAGAGTTCAGAATAAAACACATAACTGAACTCGAACCTGTTTATTGTACATGTTCTGTTTTTTCTCACTACACGAGCCACAACACGACTTAAAATATAACTGAACTCGAACCTGTTTATTGTACATGTTCTGTGTTTTTTTTTCAGTACACGTACCAGAACATGAACTTCAAATAAAGCAACACCCAAAAATGTGTGCTTTATGTGTGATTGAAACAAAAAGTATGTCATACAAAAATGTTCGTGTAAATAACGAAATATTAAAACGAACACAGTCATGGTTGTGTTGGGCACCGTAGAAACGCACATAATTGATATGAAAATAAAGATATGTGTTGGCTGCTTTTGAACAGAACATTGTGTGTTCCATGTGTGTATTTTCTGAACCTTGTTTAGAACAATTAATGGTTTATTTGAAATGTTTTGTTTTCCTGGAGAATACTCAGTTCTTTTTGGCCACTCTGCTCTGCCGTAATAATGACATGTAGCGCGACTATCCCATAGACAAAGGAAACAACAATATTTTGTGAAACCTCCTTGCATACCAGTCAACAAACCAATGACCTGAAACAGATTAATTTACAGTTATTTACAATGGTCTATACTATATATACAATGAAATTTAAAGCACACACCTCAAGGTCATCACCGATCTTCCATTTATGATCGTTGTATTTGAGTAATGTCAAAATTTCAGTCATTGATTCGCAATTTTCCTTTGTATTAATGCCATGAGCAATTGGTATGGATGGTTTTTCATTCCCATTATACAAAAAAGAGCCTTTAAACTCCATTCCATTTTGTCATATGGCTGGTTCAGTTTTTGAAATAAACAAACAACATCAGTACAGTATAGAATAGAGTGCTTCTTTTCAAAATATGCAACCAATTTCAAGCTTCTATCTCTATAGATTGTTACTTTTGTCCCAACTGCAAAATGTTTCCACTGCTGCATGCGTGAAACTAGTAATTCTGCGTCTTGCTTCGTTAGATGTAAATCCAGAATTAAATCATTCAGCTCAGCTTGAGTCACTAAATGGTGTTCACCATCAGTCTCATACAAACTACCACTGTTGGTGAAAGATGTTTTGGACTCACTGCTCGTAGCACTGTGAATGACTGGTAATGGATCATTTGGTGGATGTTGAACTGGTTTTAAAACCGATGGGACATTCGCGTAAGTAATATTTTGTCGATTTTTCATATTGAATCCAGCAACTTTTGTTAAACAGAAATAACAATCGGTTTGGTGGTTTCTTGACTCTCTCCAAAGTACTGGAATTGAAAAATCGAAATTGATTTTCTTGCCATTTGACCACTTGTATAAAACAGTTCTGCAACTATTGCAAAACATTGTCGGTGTGCACGGTTTATCCAAGTTTCTCATCAGCAAATCCAAAATAATGTAAATATGCATATTTTAATGATTCTGATATTGCATATCCTTTTTTTCAACCAACTATTCACTACACACAAAGCAAATGTAGCTTGAACCAGTAACACACGATCTCCCTGACATGCTTAAATTCCACTATTATGAAGATTTAGAATGAATGTGGGCTTCTGTCAAATTACTAATTGTGAAATTGTAGTGTCAGTATTGACTGTTTAACAGTATTGCCAGCATGTTATAAAAAATAAACAAGACGTGATAGCCCAATTTTTATGCCAGATTCGAATTCAGCGCACTCAGATTAGTTAAAAAACATGCTTCGTTTCTGCAGTTAATTTTTTTTAAATTTGTAGACCAGTGTAATTTTTAAAATATTTGCCAAAAAAAAAAAAATATTCTTCGAATTTGGCGTCGTAATATTTTACAGATCACTATGAATAAGTAGATTTTAATTTATTTTATGAGAGCAAGTTCATTCAAGTACTTAAATTAAATAATATTAAAGCGTTTTATAATTTAAATTACTTTGTATTTTATTTATCAGTGCGGACAAGAGTCTAAATTGCTTTAGCAGAACTTATACTCGATTATTGATCAAGTTGAAAATATATAGTTGAAGAGATATTGTATTTTTTTATGGTTTGTGATTAATTAATTGAATTTGAATAATATTTACCATAAAGTTAAACTGATTTGTTTGTGTTGTAAAATATATTTCATATTTTTTGGGCAAAATTTAAATTTTTTTTTTTTTTTTGGCGATTTTTAATTTTTTCGGATAATTTTATAGCGATTTTTTATTGGGCGATATTTCCTAGTGCCCAGGGTGCTGCTCTGATCACCATTTCATTGCCACCAAAACAAGAGTCCAAATAATTATTGTCTTCTGCACTCAGAATCATCAGATCCAATTTGAGAGCATCAATGAAGCCAGGTGTTATTGAGGCTATCCTATTTCTAAAGACAAATACACTCTGCATTATTTTAGATTTGCATTTGAACTTTTGTCATTTTGTTTGAAGTTTTGTTATTTTTAGTTTCCGATCTTATAGTATATATTTTGTTTATTATTAAAAGATTTAATAAAAATAAATAAAATATTTCAAAAAATAGATGTTACTCGTATATTGATTCACTTACATCAATTACCCACCGCATAATTATCACTGTTTTTATAAATATTTCCATATACTTGGATTTAGCATCGGAGTCAGATTTGGAGTCGGAATTGGAGTCAGACTTGTACCTTAAAAATTTCAGTGGATGGAGTCGAAGTCGGATTTGGAACTTTTTTGACGACTCCACAGCACCGGTTTAGTGAATATTTTATTTGTTATTTTCAAGGTTCAGAAAATTCACACATGAAACACACAATGTTCTGTTCTAAAGCAGCCAACACATATTTTTATTTTCATATCAATTATGTGTGTTTCTAAATTTTGTACGGTGCCCAACACAATCATGACTGTGTTTCCTTTTAATATTTCGTTACCTACACGAACATTTTTCTATAACGTATTTTTTGTTTCGAACACACATAAACCACACAGAAATGAGTGCAGCTTTATTTTAAGTTCGTTTTCTTGCACGTGTACTGCTAAAAAACAGAACACGTTCTTCAACGCGTACATCTAAAAATTAAAACGTTATCCATTCGCGATCGGAAAAATCTGAAACGTCCCTATTTTTTAATTTACTCGTAAGCAAAATTTCTTTAACCCTTTCACGACCAAACCTAAACTGCTGGAAAATTTTAATTTTTTTGTGGATTTGTACTTAACAACCCAACATTTCTAAGCAATAGTTTTTTTTAATGCCTTCAAGGAGAAAATCCATTGGCCATATATATCCCACTGGTCGTCAACCGTCAAAATTAGCAACTTATTTACTCAGCTCTAAGCAAGTCAGTGATTTGTGTTTTTATTTTTTCATAAATAGCTGTAGCTTTGGGTTTGTATTTGTTGTAAATTTTTAAATATATAGATCATAGAGAATCGATTACTACTTTTTTAGTTTGTACCAAAAATGGAAAGGGAAATCGTTCCTTTTGCAAGAAACCTTTCTGTTCCACAAAAACTGTAATTGCTTCAAAGATTACCATAATTGCTTTTATATTTTTGAGATATTTGGAATTAATATTTTTCTAAGTCTTTTTATTTATAATTTAATTAATTGTTGATTTAATATTATGAATTTTTTTAATTTAATAAAAATATAAAACTATAAAACATCTTTTTTACCCGTACTGAATTTTGCTGAATAATAGACCGATTCCAAATATTTTGGTGTTTCTGAAAACCATATATACTGGTCCATGTTATATCAAAATTTTAAAGTTTTCGCTTCGATAACGTTCGAATTAATGACATCCAAATATCATTAAAAAAAACAGAATTTTCAGACTTTGGGGTCACGGTCTTAGGTTCTGAGAATACATGTGCCATTTTTCTGGTATGGTCTGAAAGTTAAACCTATCCACTGTCGACCTAAGTCAGCTTTAAAAAAATCGGTTGGAAAATGTGGAAAATATAAGAAAAAATAAAAATGGGACATATATGTCCCATTGGTCGTGAAAGGGTTAAGAAAAACATTTTTATTATAAAGGTACGGTCACACTAGGCAAATATTTGACAAAAAACGCCAAATATTTGTTTGCCTCAGTCTGACCACAAAATATTGTTTGCCGTCAAACAACAAAACAGCTGATTTTAGGCAAACAAAATTGTGACCACTCACGACCAAATATTTTCCTCTATTTTGGGCAAATAATTATTTGACCTTACAAAACATTTGTAAGAGCAAACAGTAGCAAACAACAGTTGTTTCAGCAGTAATTAATAGTTATTTAAAAAAGTGGAATGTTCGTAAATTTTCGAGAGCAAAAAAAAAATGAAATGTAACATGTAACAAAAAAAATATATTTTCTTAAAGCACATTTTATTTAGAGTAAACCATAATAAAGTGTCACGTTATCTGTTAATTCGCCCAAGTTATGATAAAAAGAATAAATCAAAATTTCTAAAATTTAAAATCTTGCAAGAACTACGAGATGATCAAAATCACTGGCATGGCATGAAATTGTCACGATCACTTGATGTGGAAGTGCTCATTTGTAGTAGTTATGTAGAGTCTGTTGAAAAAAAAATATTTTTTTTCCACTTCAAAATTTATATATAGTTAAACAACAATTAAAATTTTTTTTTTGTTGCCACAACATTTTATATACAGCTCACTAATTTTTATTCACCACAAACAAACAAAAATAACTTATACTTTTTATTGCTGCAATAAAATTTGATTTGCACCTTAAAATTTTTTTTTAAAACAATTTTTTATAAACATTTTTTTACAAACAAATTTTTTTAGTTACAAAAAAACCTTACAATAAGAAAACAAACAAATATTTTTCTCCAAAAATTGTTTTCACCACAAAAATTTTTTTCATCACAAAAAATTTGTTCACCTCAAATGTTTATCTCAATATTTTTTTTTTTTACATAATACCTTGTTTTATACTCAAAAAAGGAAACTTTTATTATATGAATGCTAAAGATCTTTATCAACTAATTTCATTTGAAAAGAGGAATTGAGTAGGTCGTGCTCAATGTTGGTGACTTTCGATAGAAGGAATTTAATATTTTTTTTAAGCGTCCCGGTAGGTGAGTAGGTAGCGTGCTCGCCTATCATGCGGGGGTCGTGGTTCGATTCCCACCAGAGGCTTTGGTCTGTCGCTGCGAAAAAAAAAATTAACACACTACTCCCTCTTTCCTCCTTAACCTATTTTCCTGAGATCAACACAATGCACTGCATCTGTAGTGGGCATCCCCTGAGGTTGATTAATAAAAAATAAAAAAAAATAAGAAATTTGCTTAATTATTTTCAAAAAAACATCCTGCTGATTCTTTTTTACGAAATTTATAGATGCTCAGTTAACCGTAAAAAAGTATGAAGATAATTTTCTTTAAATTAAATAATTTTCTAAATTAATAAATCACTGCACTTACCCGGCTCATGTTAAATTTTGGCATGGAAGGATATTTGGGACAACGTCCAAAACCCACAGCATCAGCAGAATCCATTAACAACAAAAACAAACATATTGTTGATAGACATGCTTTTAAAAACGTGTTTGCTGATGATGACGATGGTGTCGAAGATGATGACGATAAACAATTTATCATAATTCTAATTTGTGTAATCCAATTAATATTCAATTCAGCACTACTTGTACAAATATTTATAAATTAGTTTATTGCAAATTTTTGTTTATTTTTAAGTTTATTTATTTATATGTATGTAAGCAAACTATTTTTTCAGTCCACAAAAAAAAAACACAAAACAACAAAATATATATATTGGTTAATTAATAATTCCAAGTGACAAATAAACACTATATAATGGTATGTAAATATTATGTTTGTTTTTTTTGCATATAAAAAGTAACAAAAAAAAAATAAATAAAATAAAAACAAAAAATAAATTGTTGCCAAACTACGTGAGTGACCAAATAAAGAGGTTTGAAAATTTATATTAAAGTATTTCCTCATAAAACATTTGGTTTTTATACTCCTACATATTTAGTTAGTATTGTAGTTATTTAGTTATTTGAGTTTACGAACTAAAAACAATATATTTGATTATATTGATTACTTTTGCAATTACTTCATTATTTTTCTTCTTTTATTTTTAAATGTCTAATTCGTTTTGTTTATTATTATTTATAATGTGCCTAAAACCTATAAGGAAACTGCGTTTCGGTTTTACTTCCTATGGGTAACTTCAATGGGAATATGCATAAAGTAAATAGATAGGCATGCGTAATGTAGTAATACACATTAAAATGCACTTCGATGGAAGTCTACCTAAGTAAAATAGTTGAAGTTTTATATAATAATTTTTAGTAACGAGTCATTTATAACTTCTTTATATCTACCAAAATTCTAGCTATAACATTTCTTAGCTATTCGAATTTTTAACCAGTCATATATGTACCAACTTCATATTTAATTATAATGCTGGATCTGGGGACACAATGGTACTAATTATCAAAAAATCTCTTATCTATAATATTAATAAGCTAGGCAATTTCTTGTGACCAATGTTTTGTTCTACCTTTTTATCCCGATTTTGAACAAACGTATATTATTTGAAAGGTATTTCTTTATAGCAGTTTTGCAGATTTACAGATTTTTAAATGTTCTCCTTTTTTTTTTTTTAGTAAATTGCATTTAAAGCTGCTACTAACACATACATAAAATTAAACATATGCTGTGTTTTTTATTAAATTTGTTACTGTGTTTGTTAATGAGTTTGTTATCTTCATTCACAATAATAATAAACCATAAAAGTGTTGGTTTGTGAATTGGCTAAGTTGAAAAATAAAGCCGCCTAGAAATTGCACTCGAATTTCGAGCGCTGGAATCTGCTAGTTAAATATAAAACTTCTAAACTATAGTTTAGCTATTGTTATAATTATAACATAATTGGCTTTCAGAATATTTAATTTGGAGACATCAATACAAGCTGAGTTACAAGGCACCAAAGTTACTCACCTCGATATGGAAAAGGCTTATAGAGCCTAAAACTTTTTATACCCTATACCACTATGTGGTCAGGGTATAATTCGTTAAAAAAATTTTTATACCCTATACCACTATGTGGTTTGGGTATAATGAATTTGTGCTGCTGTTTGTAACAACCAAAAATATTTGACCTACACCCATCTTTAATTATACCGATCGAATCAGAATCACTATCTGATTCGATTTAACGATGTCCGTCCGTCCGTGTGTGTGTCCATGTAAAGCTTGTAATCAAACTGCACGTCGCAATTATGAATATATTTTGACGATATTTGGTATTTGATCTTTTATCGGTCATGGGATGAACGCTATTGAAATTGGTGAGAATCGGTCCATGTTCAGACCTAGCCCCCATACAAATGACCCCTATGAAATCAACATATATTGCCATAAGATCCAAGTTATCATACAAATCTTAGTCAAATTGGATTAGTATGTATATATTACATCCATTAATCAGTAGTCCAAAAATGATCCCTATTGGACAACTCTTATTCATAGGCCCCATATAGAGCTGCTTCCCGATCTTCACGTAAGTCTATCAAAAAATAAAACAAGAAAATTATAGTCGGTCTAGACCGACTATACGATACCCTATACCATGCCCTATCTCTTAGGCCCAACTAACTGGACATAGAAAATAAGCAAAAACCAAATTTGAGTCTGATTTTTATTAATTTTTTTGGCTGAAGATATGAAAAAGTCCATATCGGATGCTATATCTATATGGGGACTAGGTCCAAAATGGACCGATCCTGATTATGTTTGCTAAAGTCTCCTGTATTTTGCAAAAATATATACAAACAAAATCTGAGAAGAATCAGTGCAATATTTTTGTTTTTTAATAGATTTAAGTGAATATCGGGAAGCAGCTCTATATGGGGCCAAAGGTATAATTTTTGGACTACTCATTAATGGACGTAATGAACGCATACAAAACCCAATTTGAGTAAGATCTATATGACAATTTGGATCTTATGGCAATTTATGTCGATTTCATAGGGGTAATTTGTATGGGGGCTAGGTCTGAACATGGACCGATTCTCACCAATTTCAATAGCGTTCATCCCATGGTAGATAAAAGCTTATATACCAAATTTCATCAAAATATATTCATATTTGCGACCTGCAGTTTGATTACAAGCTTTACATGGACACACAGACGGACGGACGGACGGACGGACGGATGGACGGACGGACGAACATTGTTAAATCAACTCAGAAAGTGATTCTGATTCGATCGGTATAATTAAAGATGGGTCTAGGTCAAATATTTTTGGTTGTTACAAACAGCAGCACAAAGTCATTATACCCAAACCACATAGTGGTATAGGGTATAAAAATATTGCACTGATTCTTCTCAAATTTTGTTTGTATATATTTTTGCAAAATAGAAGAGACTTTACCAAACATGGTCAGGATCGGTCCATTTTTGGGCGTAGTCCTCATATAGATATAGCATCCGTAATGAACTTTTTCAATTCTGCAGCCGAAAAAATTAATGAAAATCCCACTCAAATTTGGTTTATGCTTATTTTCAATATCCAGTTAGTTGAGCCTGAGAGATTGGGTCTAGACCGACTATAATTTTCTTACTTGTTTATTATCTCTAATTGGGCAGAGAACAATTTTTTTTTTTTGAGTTTTCACAAATAATACAATCGACGCACTGTGGACCATATTTTGAAAAGGCGGCCAAAAATAATTTTTGATGTGTAAACATCTATACGCGCAGGGTGGTAAATTTCTATTTCACAATACAATCACAAAAACAGCGTAACATGTGAGCGTAAGATAAAATGATTGTATTATGATTGTATTGGTGAAAGCATTATGATATGTAATCACCTGTTAAATAAAAAATGGAAATGGAAAATAAGAAATGAAAAATGAAAAATAAAAAATGAAGAACTAAAAATGAAAAATAAAAAATGAAAAATAAAAATTAAAAATGAAAAATGAAAAGTAAAAAATAAAAACTAAAAAGTGAAAACTAAAAAATGAAAAATAAAAAATGAAAAGCGAAAAATAAAAAATTAAAAATAAAAAATGAAAAATAAAAATGAAGAATAAAAAATAAAAAATGAAAAATTAAAAATGAAAAATAATAAATAAAAAATGATAAATAAACAAGTAAGAAAATTATAGTCGGTCTAGACCGACTATACGATACCCTATACCATGCGTTTAGAAACCCTATCTCTTAGGCACAACTAACTGGACATTGAAAAATAAGCAACAACCAAATTTGAATGGGATTTTTATTAATTTTTTTGGCTGCAGATATGAAAAAGTTCATATCGGATGCTATATCTATAAAGGGACTAGGTCCAAAAATGGACCGATCCTGAACATGTTTGGTAAAGTCTCTTGTATTTTGCAAAAATATGTACAAACAAAATTTGAGAAGAATCAGTGCAACATTTTTGTTTTTTAATAGATTTAAGTGAAGATCGGGAAGTAGCTCTATATGGGGTCAAAGGGATCATTTTTGGACTACTCATTAGTGGATGTAATGAACGCATACAAACCCAATTTGAGTAAGATCTATATGACAATTTGGATCTTATGGCAATTTATGTCGATTTCATATGGGTAATTTGTATGGGGGCTAGGTCTGAACATGGACCGATTCTCACCAATTTCAATAGCGTTCATCCCATGGCCGATAAAAGCTTATATACCAAATTTCATCAAAATATATTCATATTTGCGACCTGCAGTTTGATTACAAGCTTTACATGGACACACAGACGGACGGACGGACGGACGGACGGACGGACATTGTTAAATCAACTCAGAAAGTGATTCTGATTCGATCGGTATAATTAAAGATGGGTCTAGGTCAAATATTTTTGGTTGTTACAAACAGCAGCACAAAGTCATTATACCCAAACCACATAGTGGTATAGGGTATAAAAATGGAAAAATGTAAAGAGAACAAGTAAGAAAATTATAGTCGGTCTAGACCGACTATACGATACCTTATACCATGCGTTTAGAAACCCTATCTCTTAGGCCCAACTAACTGGACATAGAAAATAAGCAAAAACCAAATTTGAGTGAGATTTTTATTAATTTTTTTTGGCTGCAGATATGAAAAAGTTCATATCGGATGCTATATCTATATAGGGACTAGGTCCAAAAATGGACCGATCCTGATCATGTTTGGTAAAGTCTCTTGTATTTTGCAAAAATATATACAAACAAAATTTGAGAAGAATCAGTGCAATATTTTTGTTTTTTAATAGATTTAAGTGAAGATTGGGAAGCAGCTCTATATGGGGTCAAAGGAATCATTTTTGGACTACTCATTAATGGATGTAATGAACGCATACAAACCCAATTTGAGTAAGATCTATATGACAATTTGGATCTTATGGCAATTTATGTCGATTTCATATGGGTAATTTGTATGGGGGCTAGGTCTGAACATGGACCGATTCTCACCAATTTCAATAGCGTTCATCCCATGGCCGATAAAAGCTTATATACCAAATTTCATCAAAATATATTCATATTTGCGACCTGCAGTTTGATTACAAGGTTTACATGGACACACAGACGGACGGACGGACGGACGGACGGACATTGTTAAATCAACTTCAAAAGTGATTCTGATTCGATCGGTATAATTAAAGATGGGTCTAGGTCAAATATTTTTGGTTGTTACAAACAGCAACACAAAGTCATTATACCCAAACCACATAGTGGTATAGGGTATAAAAATGAAAATTGAAAATCGAAAAATTAAAAATTAAAAATAACAAGTAAGAAAATTATAGTCGGTCTAGACCGACTATACGATACCCTATACCATGCGTTTAGAAACCCTATCTCTTTCGCCCAACTAACTGGACATTGAAAATAAGCAAAAACCAAATTTGAGTGGGATTTTTATTAATTTTTTTGGCTGCAGATATGAAAAAGTTCATATCGGATGCTATATCTATAAAGGGACTAGGTCCAAAAATGGACCGATCCTGTTCATGTTTGGTAAAGTCTCTTGTATTTTGCAAAAATATGTACAAACAAAATTTGAGAAGAATCAGTGCAATATTTTTGCTTTTTAATAGATTTAAGTGAAGATCGGGAAGCAGCTCTATATGGGGTCAAAGGGATCATTTTTGGACTACTCATTAGTGGATGTAATGAACGCATACAAACCCAATTTGAGTAAGATCTATATGACAATTTGGATCTTATGGCAATTTATGTCGATTTCATATGGGTAATTTGTATGGGGGCTAGGTCTGAACATGGACCGATTCTCACCAATTTCAATAGCGTTCATCCCATGGCCGATAAAAGCTTATATACCAAATTTCATCAAAATATATTCATATTTGCGACCTGCAGTTTGATTACAAGCTTTACATGGACACACAGACGGACGGACGGACGGACGGACGGACGGACATTGTTAAATCAACTCAGAAAGTGATTCTGATTCGATCGGTATAATTAAAGATGGGTCTAGGTCAAATATTTTTGGTTGTTACAAACAGCAGCACAAAGTCATTATACCCAAACCACATAGTGGTATAGGGTATAAAAAATGGAAAAATGTAAAAATGTAAAAAGAAAAATGAAAAATGAAAATTGAAAATCGAAAAATGAAAAAATAAAAATGGAAAATAAAAAATAAAAATGAAAGACGAAAAATTAAAAATGAAAAATAAAAATTAAAATTTAAAGTTGCTACTAACACATATGCTATGTGTGTGTTTATTAAATTTGTTAATGTGTTTGTTAATGAGTTTGTTTTCTTCATTCACAATAATAATAAACCAAAATAGTGTTGGTTTGTGAATTGGCTAAGTTGAAAAATAAAGTTGCCTAGGAATTACACTCGAATTTCGAGCGCTGGAATCTGCTAGTATACATTGATAACTTTAGGCCACATTAGCTTAATTGAAAAAGACGCAAAAAAATTCAAATAAATTGGCCAAACAACAAAAGATCAACACTCTGTATGTTGGCACAATGATGCCCGATTTACCCCATTTTAAATACCAACCTGCTCGAAATAATGACAAACAATATTATCTTAATTTTATCAAGGTAAATTGTAAATGAGTGTGATTTCAACAGACAAAGAGAAACTTACATACATATACGTACCCTCTGCACAGTGGGGTGGAAAGGATAAATGAGATTATGAAACATTAATTTTATTTTATTTCCACATAACCAGATACATCAGTTCTGAAGAGTACCAGCGTACTAAAAAAAATTATCCGCCATAAAAATTATTAATATAAAAGCCACTGATGAGCTTAATGGTAAATATTCAGTAATTATCAAGTTCATATCTCAGTAACTCGAGAAATAGGTAATATATGGTTGGAAAATTAAAACAGTTAGATTAAAAATACCTTTAAAAGATAACGTTTTTATTTTATCAAAGATTAAGACAATAACATATTCTGCTATTTTTTTAAATTTTCTTGCATATTAATGGCTATAAAATTATGATAATCGATATGACCCACTTTGTAAGATCATAGTACACGCTTTGTTGAAACGGGGTGCAAAGTCCTAAACTTCCTTGAATTGCAATCACTTTGTAAGCTTATAGCAGACTTTGACTCGCAATAGCCTACGTGGAAAGTTCTAGTCTTCCGTTATAAATGCTTTATGCATCTTTGATCAGACAAATCGTAGAGAAGCTACAAATCTTTTTGATGTGTAAACGTCTATACGCGCAGGGGGGTAAATTTCTATTTCACAATACAATCACAAAAAATTGGAAAAATCGGTGTGACTTATGATTGTATTGGTGAAAAAATTATGATATAAAATTGTTTCAGCTAATTCAACAACCCTTTGCTGTAAAACAACAAAAATTTCACAATATAAACGTATAACATATAGAGTACATAATTCAACAACCCCACAAGTATAACCAGAGTCCCTGCAGTTGTTTGCAATAAGTGATACATAGATGACGCTTTCTGTTTGATTTTAAAAAAGTGACCTAAAAAAATCTTTAATTACTAGATGTTTACACATCTGCCCTGTGATCGGACTCACATGTTTTTTTTTTGCACATTATACAAGGGTACAAAATTGAACTTTTTTTTTGTTGGCTGGAGTTTTATTGCATTTGTTTACTAATTTGAGGTCGCCGATTTCAAATCTGCATTTGGTTTTTTCTATCAGCTCGACTTTTCGCGATATACCGTTATGTCCAAAATTAAGGCACTTCCACTACATATGTATATTGGAATAACTTGAAAACGATTCATCATATTCAGTTATATAAAATCCAAAACTCATCAACAATATTTTCTTTAAGCCGTGCTTACATTGCTTTTAAATTTGCCCAGCAGTTTCAGAGATATCGTGGAAGTTTTGAAAAAAAGAACAATTTTCAAAAAAAAAAAAAAAAATTTTTTTTTGTTCTTTAAAAATTCATAAAAAATAAAAATGTAATCGGCGTACAACTTTTGATTTTGTTCACAATTTACAAAAACTCGATTGAAAAATCATGAATGTTTTTTCCGTCACTTCAAAGTGAGGTACCTTCACTTAATTGTGTATAAAACCGAAACGCGTTCTCGTTTTCTACCACCGAGAATCGACTACAAATGGTTTGAGTCTTTGCTATTGACTCAGAATCACTTGAAGGTGAGTAGCTTTTTCTAAATTTTTAAAAGTCCCAACCGCTTCACCAAGGATTCGTCAATTGTCCACATTTCAAATTTTCTTTCTTTCTTGAAATTCAATATTCAAAACTAACTTTTTCAAAGAGTCATAAATTTTTCGAAGATAGCAAAATATACATATATACAAAAAAATTAAATTTATTTAAAGAAAAGCAGGAAGTGCTCAAGCGATGGCTTCCCATATTTGCAAAATGTTGTATGTATGTCAGTCGTAGATGTATGTAAGTTGCAACAATTTTTTTTTTAATTTCATTAATTTTATTTCCGTTTTTTATTTATGAAATTTTTATGTAGTTCATTTTCATTTATTGTTGGGGTTTCCACCATAAATTTCATTCACAAAATAAATGTTTTAAATATATGTAATTATTTCAAATTTACTTTGCAATACTATTTAGACTACATTTCGTCTAAGCTTTATTGGCTTGGTATATTTGTGCACCCAATTAGTTGCATTTTTTTTTTTTTTTGAATGTAAAAAACAAATTCGAAATTATATGATGTAAAAAAACACCTGCTAAGTTGTTTCGATTGTTTAATTATAACATACACTTGGATATTGATTTTTGCTAATAATAAAAAACTTTTTATTTTTTTTTTTGGTAATTTTCAGTTAGGTAATTTTAGTTTGCACAGAGATTGGAAAGACACGACATGACGTTTTAACGTTTATACCGTTCACGTTGCTACTACCGTGAATGTTCAAAGAGTACTGTCTGCTTGTTAGGTGGCTGAGGTTTGATTTCATCAAGATCTTGTAGAAACAAGACAGCTGAATAAAGCAGCCGCTGTTGACTAGACTCTCTGTTTGTGTGCTGTATGAAGAGCAGCTTTAAATGACATACATTGGTTATTTTTGGAGTTTTTAATCGTACTTCGAAAGTTATTGTTTGATTTGTTAGGGAAAACACTTTAAATAAGTAAAACATTTATTTACGGTCCATTATTGAATTTCACACATTTTTTAATTTTTTTTTTTTTTGAAAATTATCTAACATACATAAGAAAGTGTAAATAATTAGTATAGTTGAATTTCTTTGTAAAATCTTTTATTCATCTCAAAATCAGTTATAAAATAGCTTCAGGTGTGCTTTTCAAACTGTGCTTATTTCAAATATGTATGTCAGCAGAGCTAAGTTTACTTTTTGAAAATTTGAATATTAAAAATATAAATTAATAATTCGTATACGGTTCTTAAAAATGCTTGAGTTTGAAATTTACTTTTAATAAAACAGAAAAAATATTTTTATTAAATTGATTAATATTCTGCGTTTTATTATAGATACTCTACCTAAAAACTTAAAAATAGTGAAAAATCTTTATAGGCAACAGAACATCTGCGTATAGATATGTACCAGCGATGCATACACATTTTGGTTTGCTTGTTGATTTTGTTGTTGTCCATGTAAACGTTCAAGCAAATACAAAAATGTGTATGCGTCGCTGATAAACAAATTAACATTACATTCATGCTGATTGCATTTAATAATTTTTCCAATAAAAAACAAGTAAGAAAATTATAGTCGGTCTAGACCGACTATACGATACCTTTAACATGCGTTTAGAGACCCCATCTCTTATGACCAACTAATTGGATATAGAAAATAAGCATAAACCAAATTTGGGTGGCATTGTTATTAAATAATTTTTCCTTTGAATATGAAAAATTTCATATCGGATGCTATATTTATATGGGGGCTAGGTCGAAAAATGGACCGATCCTGACCATATTTGGTAAGGTCACATATTTTTTGCAAAAACATATACAAACCAAATTTGGGAAAAATCCCTGCAAAAATTTTTTTTCGATAGATTTAAGTGTAGTTCGGGAAGCAGCTTTATATGGGGGCTATGACTAAGACTTATCCTATAGGGTTTATTTTTGGACTACCGATAAATGGGTGTAATAAACACACATTAACCCAATTTCACTGAGATCTATGTATATGATAATTTGGATCTTATGACAATTTAAGCCGATTTCATAGGTGTCATTTGTATGGGGATTATGTCTGAACATGGACCGGGCTTCACCAATTTCAATAACGTTCATGCTATGGCTGATAAAAGCTTACGTACCAAATTTCATCAAAATATCTTCACATTTGCGACCTGTAGTTTGATTAAAAAGTTAACATGGACACACAGACGGACGGACGGACGGACATCGCTAAATCGGCTCAGAAAGTGATTCTGAGTCAATCGGTATAATAAAAGGTGGATCTAGGTCAAATATTTTTGGTAATTACAAACATCAGCACAAAATTTTCATACCCTGACCACATAGTGGTAAAGGGTATAAACAGAAAATATCTAAAAATTTGGTAATTATCTAGCCATGATAATATGTAATCTAGCCTCTTGTCTCTTAGAGTTAACAACCTTGGTTATAATCCCCGTCCAACTGTGGTTATAATAATGTGTTTAGAAGACAAATAAAATAATTACAATCGGTCTAGACCGCGGAGGCATATAGAAAATAAGCATAAACCAAATTTTGGTGCAATTGCTATTAACTTGTGATCTGCAGATATGAAAAAGTTAATATCTGATACTATATTTATATGGTGACTAGGACCGATCCTGTTCATCTTTAGTAAAGTCGCCTATTTTTCTCAAAAACATATACAAATCAAATTTGAAAAAATTTTTTCCAATATTTTTGTTTTTTGATAGATTTAGGTGGATATCATAGAATCAACTTTATATGGGGCCTATGACTATAAATAGTCATACAGGGTTTATTAATCGACTACTGATTAGTGGGTCTTACAACCAACCATTTCAGTCGGTCTGATAGGGGTTACTTGTTTGGGGGCTAGGACTGAACATGCACCCATCTTGTAAACTACCAAACCAAATTTTATCTAAATAAATATATTCATATTTGTGACGGACAAACAAATAGACGGACGAACATAGTTTAATCGACTTAGAAAGTGAGTTACAAACATTAGCCCAAACTCATTATACCCTGACTACATAGGGGTACAAAAATTGAACATTTCCGCGACCCCATACTGACCTTAAAACAAATTTAAAATTGCATATGATCAACCTTTTTTATACCCTCCACACCAATCTGCAGAGGGTATATATAGGTTTGTCATCCCATTTGTAACATATCGTATAAATTCCAGATATACCAAAACCATATAATTAGCGATGACCATCTGTCCTTCTGTCTGTGGAAATCACGATCACACCCTCGATAAGTAAGCTAGACTCTTTTTTTTTGCATAAGATCGTTTATTAACATCCCAAAGGAGTTGTTATTTAAAATCATCAAAATCGGTGCAAAGCGTCATGAGATATGAATGAAAATGTGGAAAAACTCTTAAAAAAAATAAAAATGTTCAAAGTGTTTGTTGTGTTGTAATTCTTCTTATTATTGAAGTCATTGTAACGGGTGATTTTTTAAGAGCTTGATAACTTTTTTTTTAAAAAAAACGCATAAAATTTGCAAAATCTCATCGGTTCTTTATTTGAAACGTTAGATTGGTCCATGACATTTACTTTTTGAAGATAATTTCATTTAAATGTTGACCGCGGCTGCGTCTTAGGTGGTCCATTCGGAAAGTCCAATTTTGGGCAACTTTTTCGAGCATTTCGGCCGGAATAGCCCGAATTTCTTCGGAAATGTTGTCTTCCAAAGCTGGAATAGTTGCTGGCTTATTTCTGTAGACTTTAGACTTGACGTAGCCCCACAAAAAATAGTCTAAAGGCGTCAAATCGCATGATCTTGGTGGCCAACTTACCGGTCCATTTCTTGAGATGAATTGTTCTCCGAAGTTTTCCCTCAAAATGGCCATAGAATCGCGAGCTGTGTGGCATGTAGCGCCATCTTGTTGAAACCACATGTCAACCAAGTTCAGTTCTTCCATTTTTGGCAACAAAAAGTTTGTTAGCATCGAACGATAGCGATCGCCATTCACCGTAACGTTGCGTCCAACAGCATTTTTGAAAAAATACGGTCCAATGATTCCACCAGCGTACAAACCACACCAAACAGTGCATTTTTCGGGATGCATGGGCAGTTCTTGAACGGCTTCTGGTTGCTCTTCACTCCAAATACGGCAATTTTGCTTATTTACGAAGCCATTCAACCAGAAATGAGCCTCATCGCTGAACAAAATTTGTCGATAAAAAAGCGGATTTTCTGCCAACTTTTCTAGGGCCCATTCACTGAAAATTAGACGTTGTGGCAGATCGTTCGGCTTCAGTTCTTGCACGAGCTGTATTTTATACGGTTTTACACCAAGATCTTTGCGTAAAATCTTCCATGTGGTCGAATAACACAAACCCAATTGCTGCGAACGGCGACGAATCGACATTTCACGGTCTTCAGTAACACTCTCAGAAACAGACGCAATATTCTCTTCTGTACGCACTGTACGCATTCGTGTGGTTGGTTTAATGTCCAATAAAGTAAACTGAGTGCGAAACTTGGTCATAATCGCATTAATTGTTTGCTCACTTGGTCGATTATGTAGACCATAAATCGGATGTAAAGCGCGAAACACATTTCGAACCGAACACTGATTTTGGTAATAAAATTCAATGATTTGCAAGCGTTGCTCGTTAGTAAGTCTATTCATGATGAAATGTCAAAGCATACTGAGCATCTTTCTCTTTGACACCATGTCTGAAATCCCACGTGATCTGTCAAATACTAATGCATGAAAATCCTAACCTCAAAAAAATCACCCGTTAGTTGTGGCGTTTGCTTCATTGCTACATATTTTTTATCGTTATCACGACATAATAAAGAAAATCGTCAATATGAAAAAAAATATAAAAATTATTTTTTTTTAAAGAAATCTTTTATAAAAAGTACCTTTATTAGAAAAATAAATTTATTTTTAAGAAGTGCCCTTTTGTACTTTTATAAAAATACCCTTTTTTAAAAATGTATTTAAAAAACAAAATAAGTACCATTGTTTAAAAAAGTATTCATTTCTAAAAAAGTACCTATATTTTAAAAAAGGTACCCATTTTTTTAAGCACACTTCTTTAAGAAAGTACCATTTTTTAAATTCCTTTATTTTGAAGTAGCCTTTTTTTAAAACACCCTTTAAAAAACATTATTTTAAAGTACCCTTTTCTAAAATAGCACTTTTATACCCTCCACACCTCAGTGGCAGAAGGTATATATAAGCTTGTCATTCCGGTTGTAACGCATCGAAATAAATTACGGAGACCCCAAAACCATATATTTTCTTGATCATTATAACAAGGGACGTTGATTTTGCGAAGACCGTCTGTCCGTCTGTCTGTGGAAATCCCGATCACGCCGTCAATATGTCGTTTATTAACAACCCAAAGGAGTTGCTATTTAAAATCGTCAAAATCGGTTAAAGGGGTCACGAGATATGAATGAAACTTTGAAAAAACACTTGAAAAAAAATTTTCAATGTGTTTGTTTCTCTTTTTTTAAGCAAGTATTACCACATAGTTTTTTTTATCGTTAAAATCAAAAATTAAAGATTACAAATTAATAATAATAAAATTTTAAAATTAGAAATGAAAAACTAAAAATGAAAAATTAATATTAAAAAATAAAAATTAAAAATTCAAATTTAAAAATTGAAAATTCATAATTCAAATTTAAAAATTAAAAAACCAAAATTCAAAATTAAAAATTTAAAATTAAAAGTTAAAAATTAAAATTAAAAAATAGAAATTAAAAATTAAAAATTCATAATTCAAATTTAAAAATTAAACATTCATAACTCAAATTCAAAAATTAGAAATTTTAGTTCTATTCTTTAGTTTCTTACCTGTTTTTATTATTTTTGTTTTTTGTATTAAATAAAATTATTTTAAAATTTCCTTGTTTTAATATTAATAATTTGTAGCCAAGAATCATTCGATTTTTTTGTTTGAATTATCGTATGACTTCTAAGAACTCAAAACAGGCTTATAGAGATCAAACTTTGGGTATTATTATGATACCGGCTGCTTTAAATAATGAATTTTATTGGTGTTCTATGAGGTTTTCTACTCTAGTAAAAGAAAAATAATGAAATTTTTCAAACAGTATTTAACTCTTTTTAAGGATCATTGTTTTTTATAATAGAAATTGGCCAACAAGAAAACCAATTAAATTGAAATTTAATTGGTATTCGGATTTAATGTTTCAGTATCGGCAACAGTTTCAAAGTGGTAGCCAATATTGGTATCAAAAATTCGGCACAGCCGAATTTAACACTCTTACTTGTTATACCCTATACCACTATGTGGTTTGGGTATAATGACTTTGTGCTGCTGTTTGTAACAACCAAAAATATTTGACCTAGACCCATCTTTAATTATACCGATCGAATCAGAATCACTTTCTGAGTTGATTTAACAATGTCCGTCCGTCCGTCCGTCCGTCCGTCCGTCTGTGTGTCCATGTAAAGCTTGTAATCAAACTGCAGGTCGCAAATATGAATATATTTTGACGAAATTTGGTATATAAGCTTTTATCGGCCATGGGATGAACGCTATTGAAATTGGTGAGAATCGGTCCATGTTCAGACCTAGCCCCCATACAAATTACCCATATGAAATCGACATAAATTGCCATAAGATCCAAATTGTCATATAGATCTTACTCAAATTGGGTTTGTATGCGTTCATTACATCCACTAATGAGTAGTCCAAAAATGATCCCTTTGACCCCATATAGAGCTGCTTCCCGATCTTCACTTAAATCTATCAAAAAACAAAAATATTGAACAGATTTTTCTCAAATTTGGTTTGTATATATTTTTTCAAAATAAAAGTGACTTTACCAAATATTGTCAAGATCGGTCCATTTTTGGACCTAGTCCCTTTATAGATATAGCATCCGATATGAACTTTTTCATATCTGCAGCCAAAAAAATTAATAAAAATCCCACTCAAATTTGGTTTACGCTTATTTTCAATGTCCAGTTAGTTGGGCCTAAGAGATAGGGTTTCTAAACGCATGGTATAGGGTATCGTATAGTCGGTCTAGACCGACTATAATTTTCTTACTTGTTTTTTAATTAAATTAAAACAGGAAACTTTTTTAAAAAATACCTTTTTTTAAAAAGCACTATTTTTAAAAAAGTTAACTTTATTTAAAAAGTACTTTTTTTAAGTAACTTTTTTAGGTACCATTTTTTAAGTACCCATTTTTTAAAAAAGTACCCATGTTTTTTTTAAAGTAAACTTTTTTTAAGTACTTTTTTTAACAAGTACACTTTTTTATAAAAAAAAATACTTTTTTTTAGTAGAATTTTTTTAAAAACTAAATTTTTTTTAACAAAATTTTAAAAAATTACATTTTTAAGTACCCTTCTTTTATAAAAAGTACTCTAATTTTAAAAAAGTACCCGTTTTTAAAAAAGTACCCATTTCTAAAGTACCCATATTTTAAAAAGTACCTTTATTTTCAAAAAATTACCCTTTAAGTACTTTTTTAAAATACCCCTTTTCAACATTTTTAGCGAATAATCACTGAAATTCAATTGAACTGAACTGAAATACATTTGATACTTTCTGAAATACAATTGATACTTTCTGATATTCAATTGATGTTTTCTGAAATACAATTCAAAAAGGTATAGAAATAAGCCGAGCTATTATATGGATCAACCTAAAATCAAACTATGGAAATGGTAAAAAAAAATAATGAAAGAGCTTAATTCAAAGGGAAAAGGCTACAAATCTCGTATTTTAAGTATTGCTTTAAAATTAAGATAATTTAAAACAATAGAATTTTAGCTTAAACTTGAACTTAGAACCCACCTCGATAGCAGTTTCAAGTAATATTTATTAACTATTCACAATTCAATACAAACAACAATTGTTTACCAACTTTACACATTAATGGACTTTATTGTTACAGTAGATAAAAACATTTATATGAAAAATGTGTACTACTAGAAAACTATTTCGTTAACTTACATTACAGACTTACAAGCTAATGATAAATAATTTCATTTATGTTTTATTTTGTAAATGGTTTTTTGTTTTCTATTTATAAAATATGTTTCATCTATTACACAACATTAGAGTGTTGTAAAAAATTGTTTTTTTTTTTTTAATTCTTAAAGAGACACTTTATTGTTACCGAGAGGGGAGATTTTTTTTTGTTTTTTTTTTCTTAAATTTTAATTTAAATGCAAGAATTTTTATTTTTATTTCAGAAATTGTTATTTGTGAGAAATTTAAAATCATTTGTTTGAATTAAAATTGTGGACCTTTTTGGAATCTATAGTCTATAGAGTTAATATTTTAAATGATTATGTATGATCCGATTATTTAAATATCAATTCAATATGCCTGTCTTTATATGACTTCGTTTTTTGTATATTTTTTTTTTTTTTATAAATATTTCGTTGAAAAAGAAAGTTAATCCAAGGAAGACCTTTTCTAAAAAGTTACATCCTATGGAGGTTTAATGTGTACTTTTCGTTTGAAATTAAATAAGGAACCAAATGGAATAAATAGTAAGATTAAAAGATGATTTTTAAATTAATTACCCATATCTAAAGCAGTTTTACATTCATATTCTGCTATACTATGTTGTATACAATGATTGATTTCATTAAAACTCGGCCTTTCGCTGGACTTGCGATTCCAGCATCGTCGCATTAGGGCATACACCGACATGGGTGTATTGTCGGGACAACTTAAAACATTGCCTTCCCTGATAAACTTTATGACTTCTTCGTGTGTCAGACCATAATATGGTTGGAGAGCAAATGAGAATATTTCCCACAAGCAAATGCCATAGGCCCAAACATCTGACTCAATGGAAAACTTATTATACAATATACTTTCTAAAGGCATCCAACGTATTGGTATGACATCATTCTCATCGCCCTTGTAATAATCCTGTAAATATATTTTATGTGACAAACCAAAGTCAGCTATTTTGACTGTCATATTTTCGTTGATCAAACAATTCCGTGTGGCCAAATCACGATGTACGAATTTATGTTCTGATAAATAAACCATACCAGCTGCAACTTGGGCAGCTATTTGCAGTAGATGACCTTCGTGTAGGGTCTCTCTTTGTTGTGGTGTGTGAGTGGCATATGGAGAACATGATCTCAGAAATTCACTTAGATCACCGGGAGACATAAATTCAAAGAGTAGACACATGGGTCGGCCAAGAGCACAAACTCCCAAGAGTTTTACAATATTCGGATGATCAAATTCGGCTAAGAGACAGGCTTCTCTTTCAAAATCCATTTGCATTTGATCGCTGGCATCATCTTTTAACATTTTAACGGCAACCATTAGATCGTCATAGCCCGGAACTAGGCCAGGAGCTTTAGCCTAAGAAAAATAAACAAAATGTATACGAGTTATTTATAGTTTGAGCAACGAGTAAACATTTCATCTCTGTCATTCAGTGTGAGTTTTTAATTTTAAAATGCTTCTATTGAAAATTACTAAGAACCTGAAATTATGTGCTATTTAAAAAGCACTTTCCCTAAAAAATATATATTCTTCAAACTTACTTTTTATTCAAAAAAGTATCTTTTATAAAGAAGTGCATATTCTTCAAATATGTATCTTTTTTTTATAAAGTATTTATTCCTGAAAAGTTAATTTTCTTAAAAAATACCTTTTTTAAAAGTACCTTTTCTTAAAAAGTAAATTTTTTTTACACAAATACCTTCTCCTAAAAAATAAGTTTTCCTAAAAAGTACCTCCTCCTAAATGAAGTACTACTATTAAAAAAAAGGTAAATTTTTAAAATAAGTACGTTATTTTAAAAAGTACATTTTCTTAAAAAGTACATCTTCCTCAAAAAGTGAATCTTCTTAAAAATGCCCTTTTCTTTTTTTTAATATTTTCCTTACAAAAGTACCTTTTCTAAAACAGTAAATTTTCTATTAAAAACTTTTCTTAAAAGAGCACCTTTTCTTAAAAATTTACCTTTTCTTAAAAAGCACATATTTTAAAAAATACTTTTTTAAAAAAATTATCCGTTCTTAAAAAAGTACCTTTTCTTAAAAAAAATTTTCTTAAAAAAATACTTTTTCTTAAAAGAGTGACTTTTCTTTAAAAACAAAACCTTTTTCTTCAAAAAAACATTTTTTTATAAGAAGAACTTTCAATTAAATATCCTTTTTTTTTAAGTACTTATTCTTCAAAAGTACGCTTTCGTAAAAAAGTACATTTTCTTAAAAATTTACCTTTTCTTAAAAGGTACATTTTTTAAAAAATCACATATTAAAAAACACTTTTTTTAAATACCTTTACAGAAAAGTACCCGTTCTTAAAAAAATATATTTTCTTAAAAGAATACATTTTCCTAAAAGAGGTACGTTTCTTAAAAAGTATATTTTCTTAAAAGAGTAACTTTTCTTAAAAAATACTTTTTCTTAAAAAAAAGCTCTTTTTTTAAAAAGTACATATTTTTCATATAAAAGGTATTTGTATTTAAAAAAGTACTTAATCCTCAAAAAGCACATTAAAAAAAAACCTTTTCATAAAATAGTACCTTTTCTTAAAAAAGTACATTATCTAAAAAAGTAAATTTTCTTAAAAAAGTACATTTTCTTAAAAAAGTATCTTTTATTAGAAACTACTTTTCTTAAAAAAGTATCTTTTATTAAAAACTACTTTTCTTATAAAAGTACCTTTTATTAAAAAAGTAATTTTTCTTAAAATTTTTTAAAAAAGTACCTTTTTCTTAAAAAAGTAGTTTTTCTTACAAAAGTAATTTTTCTTAAAAAAGTACTTTTTTTAAAAAACTTTTTGCTTAAAAAAGTACTTTTTATTAAAAAACTTTTTTTTCTTAAAAAAGTACTTTTTCTTAAAAAATTTTTATCTTAAAAAAGTACTTTTTCTTAAAAAATTACCTTTTCTTAAAAAGTATCTTTTCTTAAAAAGTACCTTTTCTTAAAAAAATACCTTATCTGAAAAAGTAAATTTTTTTAAAAAACTACATTTCCTTAAAAAAGTATCTTTTATTAAAAGCTACTTTTCCTATAAAAGTACATTTTCGTAAAAAAGTACTTTTTCTTAAAATTTAAAAAAAGTACCTTTTCATAATATACATTTTCTTAAAGAAGGTCCATTTTCTTAAAAAAGGAGTTTTTCTTACAAAAGTAATAATCCTAAAAAAGTACCTGTTCTTAAAAAGTATCATTTCTTAAAAAGTACCTTTTCCTAAAAAAGTACCTTTTCTTATAAAAGTACATTTTCTTAAAATTAAAAAAAGTACCTTTTCATAAAATACATTTTCTTAAACAAGGTTCCTTTTCTTAAAAAAGTACATTTTCTTAAAAAAGTACTTTTTCTTAAAAAATTAATTTTTTTTTTAAAAATTACCTTTTCTTAAAAAGTACCCTTTTTTAAAAAAGTACCTTTTCTTAAAAAAGTAAATTTTCTTAAAATTTTTTTAAAAATTACCTTTTCATAAAATAGAAACGTAGTTTTTCTTAAAAAGGTAACTCTTATAAAAAGGTATATTTTCTTCTTTAAAAAAAGTACATTTTTTAAAAAGTACCTTTTCTTATAAAAGTAAATATTTTAAAAAAGTACTTATTCTTATAAAGTATGTACATTTTCTTAAAACGTACCTTTTCTCAAAAAAATAATTTTTCTTAAATAAAACGGGCGAAAATCTTAATATTTTTGAAAGATTTCGAAAAATACACAATTCATCACCTGAAATACTCTTCCAAATGCTCCTTGACCTAAAGAGCGCACATAAACCACATCTCCTCTTGGATATTCCAGTTTTTCCAATTTCGTATTTAATGTAGCCTTTGGCGACTCAATAACATTATGCACCGTAACGGTACTTTTTATGGTACCAAATTTATTATGAGTGGCCATTTGATGTGAGCCTAAAGTTTCACGGCTTGACGAAAGATTTACACAGTCACCATTTATGGCCGAATTCACAGCATGCAGACCACGGGTAGAGACATTACAATCTGAGTTGGGATTTTGATTGGATTGCTGTTGTTGCTGCTGAAATTCTTTATTTTTGGAGATTTTATAGAACAGCAAAATAAGCAAATGTAGAGCAACGATGGCTATGAAACCAAAACCAGCCAATATGAATATAACATAGGGCGTAAAGAAAGTTTCCATTTGTATGGGTTCTGAATCTTTTATCGTAGTATCTATATAATCAGCTAGAAGAGGAGAGAGAACAGTAATTAAGTTATGAAAAAATATTATTGATTTCCTGGCAGAACTTACGACACATTGGTATATCACAATGTTGCCAGCGTACTGATTCATCGAGTGTGTAACACCAGGGATATGGCTCTTCGCCGCCAGCATTACGACAATAATTCTCTCCATAACGAATTTGTGGAAAAACCAATGGTGGCTGTATATGCTTATGTGGATGTTGAGTATCCCATCTCTGGCAGGGTATACCAGATTTGGTAACATTTACCGTGCCCAAATAATAACGACCGTTACCATTGCGACAGTCATCTGCAAGAAAAATAACATGTTTAATTGACTTTTTTTTTAGCAAAATATGTTTTCTGGTTGAAAAATAATTAATCATAATTATTCCTTTCTGTATTAAAATCACATTTTATTAAGCAAACTGCTATGAAATAAGTAGAAGTGAAATTCTATTGCAAAGTACAAAAACACTGCCAAATTTTTTTTGTACCCAATTTCAAAAAATCTCTTCATATAAAAAAATTTGTTTTCTTCTAATTTTTTTCAAATTCAAATATTAACGAAGCATCTCTTTCAATTTTCGTTTGAAGATCGAAATCATAATTGTAGGGGTAGAACATGCACACATCATCCGCAAACATATATAGTTGTCCATCCAAATTTAAATTTAAAAATTACAAATTAAAAATTAGAAATTAAAAATTAAAAATTAAAAATTAAAAAATTAAAAATTAAAAATTAAAAATTAAAAATTAAAAATTAAAAATTAAAAATTAAAAATTGAAAATTAAAAACTAAAAATTAAATATTTAAAATTTAAAATTAAAAATTAAAATTTAAAAATTAAAAATTAAAAATTAAAAATTTAAAATTAAAAATTAAAAATTAAAAATTAAAAATTAAAAATTGAAAATTAAAAACTAAAAATTAAATATTAAAAATTTAAAATTTAAAATTTAAAATTAAAATTTAAAAATTAAAAATTAAAAATTAAAAATTAAAAATTAAAAATTAAAAATTAAAAATTTGAAATTTAAAACTAAAAATTAAAATGAAAAATTAAAAACGAAAAATGAAAAATGAAAATTGGAAAATGAAAAATGGAAAATAGAAAATGGAAAGAGAAAAATGGAAAATTAAAAATGAAAAATGGAAAGTCGAATATGGAAAATGAAAAATGGTAAATGAATAATTAAAAATGGAAAATGAAAAATGGAAAATGGAGAATGAAAAATGAAAAATGAAAACTGAAAAATGGAAAATGGAAAATGAAAAATGGAAAATCGAAATGAAATATTACAAACGGAAAATGAAAAATTAAAAATGAAAAATGGAAAATGAAAACTGAATAATGGAACATGGAAAATGAAAAATGGGAAATGGTATATGGAAAATGAAAAATGAAAAATTAAAAATGCAAAAAGGAAAATGAAAAATTCAAAATGGTATATGGTATATGGAAAATGAAAAATGAAAAATGGAAAATTAAAAATGGAAAATAAAAAATGAAAATTTAAAATTGAAAATGAAAAATAGAAAATGAAAAATGAAAAATAAAAAATGGAAATTGGAAAATGAAAATTGAAAAATTAAAACTGAGAAATGGAAAATGAAAAATTAATAATGGAAAATGGAGAATTAAAAATTAAAAATGAAAAATGAGAAATGAAAAATGAAAAATGGAAAATGAAAACTGAAAAATGAAAACTGAAAAATGGAAAATAGAAAATTAAAAATGAAAATTGGAATATAGAAAATGGAAATTGTAAATTGGAATATGGTAAATGAAAAATGGAAAATGGAAAATGAAAAATTAAAAATTAAAAATTAAAAATTAAAAATTAAAAATTAAAAATTAAAAATTAAAAATTAAAAATTAAAAATTAAAAATTAAAAATTAAAAATTAAAAATTAAAAATTAAAAATTAAAAATTAAAAATTAAAAATTAAAAATTAAAAATTAAAAATTAAAAATTAAAAATTAAAAATTAAAAATTAAAAATTAAAAATTAAAAATTAAAAATTAAAAATTAAAAATTAAAAATTAAAAATTAAAAATTAAAAATTAAAAATTAAAAATTAAAAATTAAAAATTAAAAATTAAAAATTAAAAATTAAAAATTAAAAATTAAAAATTAAAAATGAAAATTGAAAAATGAAAAAATAAAAATCAAAAATTAAAAATTACTAGATAAAAATATTTTAAACTTAGTTTTTTTTTAATATTAATATCTGGAAATTTTTAGCCAAGAATCATTTTTTTTTTGAATTATTATGAATTATCTCAAAACTTTCTTATAGGAATCAAACTTTGTGTGTTATAACGCTGGCTGCGTTATATAACGAATTTCATTAGGGGTTTTCTACTCTAGTAAAAGAAAAATAATGCTATTTCTCAAATAGTAACGAATTCTTTCTATAGAAGACAAGATCATTGTTTTTTATATCAAGGAATTATAATAGAAACTGGCCAGAAACTGATAAAAAAAACATCAAAGTGACACAAATATCAAAATTTAATACACTGAAAGAAAATCTTTTTAAAATTTACGGTCTAAATTTCAATGAAAATTGTTTTGAAAATAAAACTGATTTAGATACCCCAATGAAATGCAAATGGATGTTATCCCTGGGGGAAAAAATTTGCATTACCAATAGATGAACGTAGTTTTTCCCCGGTACATATAATAGCAGACATCGAACAATGTATTCAGATCATGGACAGTAATGAAGATAAAGACAAAGATGTCGCTAGAACGAAACTGGCAAATATAATTAGCAGCTTCAAAAGGAAAATACAAAACACAGAGAAGGAAAAATTTATTCTTACAATATTTAAGAAAACATGGAGGTTTTTGAGACAACATAATGACGTACTTATTTTAAATGCTGATAAAGGCAACAAAACAGTAGCAATATACAGACATGAATATGAAGTAAAAATGAGTCAATTATTAGAAGACAAAAATACATATAAAATACTAAGAACAGATCCAACCTTAAAACTGCAAAAACAAAACAACAATATCATATCTGATTTATATATGAACAAATACATTGATTTATGGCAAAAGCGTAAACTCTTATCCTCGGCTGCCACTGTCCCTCGTATTTATGGGTTACCAAAAATCCATAAAACTGGAACTCCTCTTAGACCAATAGTTTCTTCAATGCACGTACCATGCTATCAATTGTCTAAGTATATAGGTGGCATCTTGAAAAATATTATTTGTGACAATTACAATGTTAAAAATTCCTTAGAGGTCAAAAAACAACTGACGAGCCAAAAACTTGAGAGAAACAATATACTTGTATCGTTTGATGTGATATCGTTGTTCACAAATATCCCAGTCCATATGGCGATCAAAAATATTATGAATAAATGGAGTATTATAAAAAACTTCACAAAAATCCCTTATTCAAAATTCTTACATATATTAAAATTTTGTCTTAATGAAAACAATTATTTTAAATATGACGATAAATTATATAACCAAATCTTCGGTATGCCAATGGGCAACCCTCTCTCCCCAACGATAGCCGACATAATACTTGACTGTTTACTTGACAATGCGATCAATGAATTGAAAAAGAAAAATATTTATATAAAATACATAATAAAATATCTAGATGACATATTGGCTATAATCAACTTAGAAGACAGAGAAGAAATATTATCAACTCTGAATAATTATCACCCCAATATTCAATTCACAATGGAAATGGAATGTAACAAAAAAATTGCATACCTGGATATGGAACTCCACCACATTGACAACAAAATTATTTTTGATTGGTATGCAAAAGATACTGCATCTGGTAGGTTGATGAATTTTCATTCAACACAACCAAAAAGTCAGATAATTAACACAGCTCAAGGATTCATAGCAAGAATTTTTAATATATGTGACGATCAATTTTACACCCAAAACAAACAAAAAATAGTTACAATACTAAAAAATAACAGTTTTCCACAAAAACTTATTTATGAATTAATAGAAAACGTATCAACAAAAATTAGACATAAAAATACTAATCTGAACAAAACCCAAAACTCCAATAAAAACAAAAAATTTTACAGTGTAAAATATGTTCCTGGTTTAACTGACAGCAATAACATAAAAACAACAATAGAGTCCAAAAACATTAGCTTTGCTTATAAACCGAACAGAACATTAAGCACAATTTTCTCAAATATAAAAGCGCCAATTGAAAAAGAACAACAAAGCAATGTTGTTTATGAAATTCAATGTAAAGGGAACAACGACGAAAGCTGTGAACAAATTTACATAGGTACAACGAAGAGAACCCTAGAAACAAGACTGAGAGAACATAAAATGGACATAACGAAAAAGAAAGAAACAACAGCACTATCACAGCATATATTAAATACTGGACACACAGCTGATTTTGAAAAAGTCAAAATATTAGATAGGGAACATATTGAAAAAAAGAGATACACCATTGAGAGCTTACGAATACAACAAAATATAAACAAGACAATGAACTTAAAAGAAGACTCCAACAACATTAGTTCATGCTATTTGGTTGCCATCAACAATCTGTGATATTAAAAGTAATCTGTTTTTTTAAATGTTAAATTTGTGGTTATATATGTTTTTGTGTTTTTCTATAAAAATAATATATTTATGTTCCATTTATAAATGTAAAGATTTAGATCAATATAGAAATAATATTCTAAGTAAAAACTTATTATGGTTTGTCATTGATGTGAATATTGTAAAAATAATGTTTTTATTTAATTAAATAGACGTTCCCTTGATAAAGTAGACAAAATATCTACGAAACGTTGGGAAAGAAGAAATTAAAAATGCATTTTTAATTTACTTTTAAAGAAATCAAGTCAAATTAGCTCATCAATAATACAACAAAGAAAATATCTGGCCAAACATATTAAAAATAAAATTTACTTTAAATTTAGTTGGTATTCGAAATTTAAATTTCAGTACCGTCAACAGTTTTAAAGTGGTAGCCGTACCCAATATTGGTTGTCATATTGAGTTTAAGATGCAGGTGGAGGGTATCAAAGATACGGCCCAGCCGAATTTAACACTCTTACTTGTTTTCTTTCACATCAAAAGTTTTTAGCTCACCTCAAATGGTGCAAATACCTCATTTGTCCGGAGTCAGTTAAACTTAGTTCGATTAAAATCAAGTTTTCAATTCTTTAGTCAATAGGTTTGAGAGTTGTTAGACCAAGTAATTGTAATGACAGTTAACCTAAGTTTAGTTTAATCTGAGTTTAATTGAAAATACTTTAACTGACATCCAAAAATCTCGACCTAAAACTAAAAATTATTCCAATCGGAAAATAAAATATTTTTCACGTAACAAAATTTTTTCACCTCAATTGTTTACGTTCACGTTGTTTTTTTTTTTTTCAATGTAAAATTTTTTATCAGCTTAAACATTGTTTTTGTTGTTTAAAGATGTTTTTATTCGACCTTTCCAATTGTAAATAAGAAATTAAATATTTGAGCTCGAGGTCTGATTTTGACAAAAGTTATTTATTAAATCCAATATTTCGATATTCTTTGAATATCATCTTCAGGGATTGTTTTAAATCATAAACAACAAACTTAAATCTATTGTTCCACCTTCGTCGTCATATAATATTGCACAGTGCAATTTTAAATCATAAACAACAAACTTAAATCTATTGTTCCACCTTCGTCGTCATATAATATTGCACAGTGCAATATTATATGACGACGAAGGTGGAACAATAGATTTAAGTTTGTTGTTTATGATTTAAAACAATCCCTGAAGATGATATTCAAAGAATATCGAAATATTGGATTTAATAAATAACTTTTGTCAAAATCAGACCTCGAGCTCAAATATTTAATTTCTTATTGTTTTTGTTGCCAAAATATATACTTCACCTTTAATTTTTATACCCCATACCACTCTGTATACCCTAATACCAAAAATATCTGAGCAAGACCCACGTTTTATTATACCGATCGACTCGGCATCAAATACTGGGTCGATTTTGAAATTGCGTCCGTCCGTTTTTCTGTCTGAGTGTTCATGTAAACCTTGTAATCAAACTACAGATGTAAATACATTTTTACGAATTAATTACGAATTAATTAAGTTTAGAACTAGCCCCATACAAATGACCGCTAGGAATCGACTTCAATTGCCCTAATATCCAAATTATCATAGAGGATCTCGGTCATTTACTTCCAAAATAAACCCCGTAAGACCATATTTAGTCATAGTGCCCATATAAAGCTGCTTTCTGATCTTCACTTAAACTTATCAAAAAATAAAAATTTTACAAAGATTTTTCCAAATTTGGTTTTACGACCTAATGCCCATATCAGCAAAAAAGCAAATTTATAACAATGACACTCAAATTTGGTTTATATTTATTTTCTATATCGAATTAGTTGTACCTAAGACCCTTTCTCTAAACTTATGGTTTAGGATTTCGTAAAGTTGGTCTATACAGCTTAAAATTTCCTTGCTTGTTTTTCATTGCAGAAGAAAATTTTGTTTTAAGAAAATCGTAAAGAACTTTAAAGATTTCAAAAAATGAAATTTTCTGCATCAATCTACTTACAACTTATTTCATCCTTTTTTAATTCCGTCAGACCCACATACGAACAATTTGGTCGCTTGGCAGTGCTATTGTACTTGGGCAGTATTGAACAGTTCGGTAAACGAAAATGACCGCGACTTTTAATAAATATGTTACGTTCTTTCTTCTCCTCGATTAAAACCCAATCGTTGTAGCAGTATTGTAAATGGATGGCCGAACAGTCTTCATAACACAAAGGTAAACGAACATTTACACCGTTCTCCATTAAACAACGCGGAAAGGCAAACGAACAAAGAAGTTTCTGTTAAAGAAAAATACGCAAAAATTAAAAAACAAAAATAAAATGAAATATTGAAAGTTATCATACCT
Source organism: Cordilura impudica (assembly GCA_963682025.1). Classification (NCBI taxonomy): domain Eukaryota; kingdom Metazoa; phylum Arthropoda; class Insecta; order Diptera; family Scathophagidae; genus Cordilura; species Cordilura impudica. The sequence goes on from OY821521.1 coordinate 51,795,133, forward strand.
CTGCTGCTGTTCGACAAAGTCCAGTTAAGTCTCCTATAAGTTCTTCCCAAAGCGCAGTGGTAATCTGTTCATTTTTCCAACCACCAGTAGGATCTTCTCGACTATACCACACTTGATAGCTTATATAGTCCTTGCAGATTTTGCCATTATAGGGAGCACAGTAACCCTTTTCTGCATTGCCAGTTTCTCGTTGTTTACGCGTTTGAAGACTTTGATGTTCATGATGACTATGATGACGTAGGACGGAATTCAACTCTTCATTGTGATACGTTTTTGCTGCTGTTTCTGTTATAGACCCCATTAAAACAGCCAACATAATATAAACTAAATAATGTGAATACCAAGACGACGTATTGTGGTTCGGCCGTAAAACCTCATCGTACAAATTAAATGAAACAGCACTGCTTTTACATTTCTTACTCCTTTTGCCCATCGTTCTTAAAAACATTTTTCAGCCTTTATACACACACACCAAAACAAACTTTTTAAATTGTTTGCAATTTTATTTAAAATTTCGTTAATTTACATTGCTTTTAATTAAATTCAATAATATTTTTAACTCTAAATATATTTTACAACATTTTCCAAAACTTTTCTTTGTTTTCGTACAAACTAAACAACTTAATCGAGCGACGCCTTTTGTTGTATTTAGTGTATGAACAAAATTGGCGTTTTGTGTGTTAAAATAAAAAAAAATAGTAGGAGCTATTTTTTGGAGTACTATACCCTCATTCTTGGCATAAGGGTGGTTTTTTTAACTGCCCAAAGTTACAACTACAATTGTGGAAATCAAAACAAAACAGGGTTGTTTTTGTTTACACATGCCTTCAGTTAATTGAAGGAATCAAAGCATTGCGATCAAAATGTCCTTAAAAATTAATAAAAAAAATTTTTTTTCTAAATATTTCCTGGCCCTGAAACTCGAGAAATCTTAAAAAACTGAAAAGAAAAGTCGAATGTAATAAATGTTTTCCACTTCGTTATATTTAAAAAAAAATAAGTTATTGTTTCAAATTCTTCTTAAAATTTGTGTGAATTCATTAAATTTTTTAAATTACAGTTCGCGTAACTTAGACTTTAGTCAAAAATAGTTTAAAGTTATAAGACCGAGTTTTTGGGATGTCATTTAGACTTAGTTTAATTACACTCAAGATTATTAAAGCTTAAGTTAAATAGTTTGTAAGTTATAAGTGTTAAAAAGCTAGTTTTAAAAAAAATTACTTTAATTGACATCCCAAAAACCTAATTTTTCATATACGTTCCAAAAAGACTTAATTTTCAGTTAATTAAGTCCTTAAAAGATTTCATTTGTGCTTAATTCAATTTAAAAAACAGCTTTTCTCTGCAATAACTGAAAAAAAAAAAACACTTTTACTTTTATTTTCATCTTTGTAACGAATGATCTCCGGAATCATAAGAGCTATCGAGTTAAGATTTACACCATATGATTAGATTAGTGATCTGATGGGTTGAGTGGGGATGGCACCTCACATACAGAATTAATATTTATCATAACATATCTAGAGTACTATTATAGCGAGTCCTCAAATTTTATGTGAATTTATTAGTTACAAATGAGCATAGTCTATTTGGCTTGGGAGTACCCACACAAAGTTAATATTAAAATCATCTACCTAGAGACCATAATGTCACTTAGCGAATATGTAGATCTCTACGTAAACGATGAGCACTCCCATTTAAACTATTTTTAAGTACGTCAACGCTATTTGATAGCTTCAGGCTAGTTTTGTAAAGTAAGCAAACGCATCTATAATGTAATATAATAAGTTTTTATTTTCATAAATGATTTTATATCTTTAAGCTCTGCATTCCATTGTTACAAGTATTTACTTTATCTGCAGTTGCGGAACGGAATTAGAAAACAATGTTGTTTTTGTGTATTTTTTTTAGAAATTTCTTTTATTTATTTAAATTTTTAAATATCGCTTTGAAGACTATTACTATCAATTTCGATAAATTTGAAGTCTATTCCTCATCTGGAATTTTATCTAAGCCCTGAAAATAAAGGAAATATATAATTAATAAAAATAAAGAACGAGTTAATTTAAAAATCAATTTTATTGAAATGAAACAAGTAATAACATAATTGGTTACGGCTACCACTTTGAAACCGCTGCCGATATTGAAACATTAAATCCGAATACCAATTAAATTTAAAGTTAATTGGTTTTCTTGTTGGTCAATTTCTATTATAAAAAACAATGATCCTTAAAAAGAATTAATTACTATTTGAAAAATTTCATAATTTTTCTTTTACTAGAGTAGAAAACCCCCTAAGTAGTTAATAAAACACAAATGGACTTCATTATTAAAAGCGGCCGGCATCATATTAATACCCAAAGTTTGATCCCTATAAGCCTGTTTTGAGACCTTAGAAGTCATATGATAATTAAAAAAAAAAAAAAATTCGATGATTCTTGCCTAAAATAATTTTATTAATACAAGAAAACAAAAATAATAAGATTAAGATAAATACATATAAGAAACTAAAGAATGGAACTAAAATTTTTTATTTAAAAATTTTTAACTTTTTAACTTTTAATTTTTAATTTTTAATTTTTCATTTTTAATTTTTAATATTTAATTTTTTATTTTTAATTTTTAATTTTTAATCTTAATTTTTTAATTTTTAATTTTTAATTTTTATTTGAAATTTTGAATTTTCAATTTTTAATTGTTGAACTTTTAATTTTTAAATTTTTAATTTAAATTTTTCAAATTTAATTTTTTGATTTTCATTTTTCATTATTCATTTTTCGTTTTTCATTTTTCGATTTTCATTTTTCATTTATCATTTTCCTTTTTTATTTTTTAGTTTTTAATACTTAATTTTTATTTTTTTATTTTAAGTTTTTATTAATTTTTAATATTTAATTTTTAATTTTAACGGTAAACAAGTAAGAGTGTTAAATTCGGCTGAGCCGAATCTTTGGTACCCTCCACTCAATATTACAACCAATATTGGGTACGGGTACCACTTTAAAACTGTTGCCGGTACTGACATTTAATTTTCGAATACCAATTAAATTTAAAGTTAATTGCTTTTCTTGTTGGCCAGTTTCTATTACAATTACTTGTTATAAAAAACAATTATCGTGTCTTCTATAGAAATAATTCGTTACTATTTAAAAAATGGCATTATTTTTCTTTTACTAGAGTAGAAAACCCCTAATGAAATTCGTTATATAACGCAGCCAGCGTTATAACACCCAAAGTTTGATCCCTATAAGAAAGTTTTGAGATAATTCATGATAATTAAAAATTTCCAGACATTAATATTAAAAAAAAAATTTTTTAAATATTTTTATCTGAATTAGCTAGTAATTTTTAATTTATAATTTTTAATCTTTAATTTTTAATATTTAATTTTTAGTTTTTAATTATTAATTTTTAATTTTTAATTTTTAATTTTTAATTTTTAATTTTTAATTTTTAATTTTTAATTTTTAATTTTTAATTTTTAATTTTTAATTTTTAATTTTTAATTTTTAATTTTTAATTTTTAATTTTTAATTTTTAATTTTTAATTTTTAATTTTTAATTTTTAATTTTTAATTTTTAATTTTTAATTTTTAATTTTTAATTTTTAATTTTTAATTTTTAATTTTTATTTTTTAATTTTTAATTTTTAATTTTTAATTTTTAATTTTTAATTTTTAATTTTTAATTTATAATTTATAATTTTTAATTTTTAATTTTTAGTTTTTAATTTTCAATTTTGAATTTTTGAATTTTTGAATTTTTGAATTTAAATTTTTAATTTTTAATTTTAAATTTTTAATTTTTAATTTTTAGCTTTTAATACTTTATTTTTATTTTTAATTTTTTATTTTTAATTTTAAATTTGTAATTTTTAATTTTTAATTTTTGATAATTGGATTTTTGAATTTTTAATTTTTAGTTTTTAATTTTTAATTTCTGAATTTTGAATTTTTGGATTTTTGAATTTTTGAATTTTTTATTTTTAATTTTTAACTTTTAATTTTTAATTTTTAATTTTAAAATTTTAATTTATAATTTTCAATTTTTAATTTTAGCTTTAATTTTTCAAATTTAATTTTTTGATTTTCATTTTTCATTATTCATTATTCATTTTTCGTTTTTAATTTATCATTTTTCTTTTTTAATTTTTAGCTTTTAATACTTCATTTTTATTTGTAATTTTTAATTTTTAATTTTTAATTTTTAATTTTTAAGTTTTAATTTTTAATATTTTATTTTTAATTATTAATTTTTAGTTTTTAATTTTTGAATTTTGAATTTTTGGATTTTCGAATTTTTGAATTTTTAATTTTTTATTTTTAATTTTCCATTTTTAATTTTTAATTTTTAATATTTAATTTTTAATTTTTAGTTTTTAATTTTTGTTTTTTAATTTTAAATTTTAATTTTTAACTTTTAATTTTTAATTTTTAATATTTAAATTTTGATTTTTTATTTTTAATTTATAATTTTTAATCTTTAATTTTTAATTTTTAGTTTTTAATTTTTAATTTTTAATTTTTAATTTATAATTTTTAATCTTTAATTTTTAATTTTTAATTTTTAATTTTTAATTTTTAATTTTTAATTTTTAATTTTTAATTTTTAATTTTTAATTTCTAATTTTAAATTTAAAATTTTAAATTTTTAATTTTCAATTTTTAAATTTTAAATTTTAATTTTTAATTTTTAATTTTTAATTTTTAATTTTGAATTTTTAATTTTTAATTTTTAATTTTTAATTTTTAATTTTTAATTTTTAATTTTTAATTTTTAATTTTTAATTTTTAATTTTAAATTTTAAATTTTTAATTTTTAATTTTTTATTTTCAATTTTTAATTTTAAATTTTTAATTTTTAATTTTTAGTTTTTAATTTTTAATTTTTAATTTTTAATTTTTAATTTTAAATTTTTAATTTTAAATTTTTAACTTTCAATTTTTAATATGGGAACTATGATAAAATATAGTCCTCTAAGGTTCAATTTTGAACTACAGTACAAGCTCGGTATTCGCGACTACCCATTATCGCGACGGCCCGGTTATCGCGACGGCTTAATTTTTAACATTGCAGGTTCTATAATCGCGACAGTTTACGAAAAAAAGGGTTATATTTTCGCGACTTTTATCTGTTTTTTTAAATTTGTTTACAATGTCTATAACCAAAAAAGGGAAATCCCAGTCTTTTGGTATATCAACCTTTTTGGATGATTTTGGTCTTAAATTTTGTCAGTTCATTCGTGTCATTTGTTGTGTAAATACATCTCTTAATATGGGAAAAGTTCAACATATTTTAAAGCCAACGATTTCTCAAAAATTAGAGATTTTAAAAAAATTTAAAAGTGGAGATTCCGTAAATTCAATTTGCGTAAATTACAAGTTGCACAAGTCTTCGGTTTACCGCATTATAAAGCAAGAAAATTCATTAAAAAAATTAGTACGTACAACAGAAAGTGGTCCTGGCAAACGTTGCACCTTAAAGAAAGCTGAGTACCCAAGAGTGGAAAAAATGCTTTATAAGTGGTTTATAAAACAAAGGGAAAAAAATGTTCCAATGTCAGCAGAGATTTTACGAGCAAAAGCCAGTCATTTGTATTCCAAAATTTATCAAACCAATTCAGGATTCAATGCCAGTGAAGGATGGTTGAAGAAATTTAAGCGACGACATGGAATTAGATTTTTAAAAATTACGGGTGAGAAATTGTCTTCGAAACCTCATCTTATTGATCCATTTGTGAAAGAGTTTAAGGATTACGTTGATGAGCATGGGTTGACTCTTCACCAAAACTACAATGCCGACGAATCCGGTTTGTATTATAGGATGCTTCCAAATCACACTCTTGTCACATGTAATGAGAAAACGGCTCCCGGAAGAAAAATATGTAAAGAGCGAATAACTTTTTTGCCCTGTTCAAATGCGAGTGGCACAAACAAACTGAAATTGATGGTTGTTGGAAAATCGAAAAACCCACGCGCCTTTAAATGCTTTCTCAATAATCCTGTAATATACAAGTCCAGTAATAACGCCTGGATGACATCATTTTTATTCAAGGACTGGTTCCATCACGAATTTGTTCCCCACGTAAGTTAATTTTTACCAATTAGTAAAAGTAAGTTGTTCTTAAGTAAACATTTTTTAGGTACGAGAATTTTTGGTTTCAAAAGGTCTCCCGCAAAAAGGAGTTTTGCTTTTAGATAACGCGACGTGCCACCAAGTTGAGGAACTAAAAAGTGATGATGGTGCAATTATAGCAATGAATCTACCACCCAATTGTACTGCACTTATTCAACCATTAGATCAACACGTTATCAACTTGGTCAAATTAAATTATAAAAAACAACTGCTCACCCACTTGCTTGGCGAGAAGGAAACAAATTTGGAGCTCAAACTAAAAAACTTTAATCTCAAAAATGCAGTTCAGATTCTAGCTACGTCCTGGGATAAAATATCAGTGTCCAATATCCAAAAATCCTGGAAAGCCTTGCTCGAATTCGGTAGTGAATGGAGTGAAGAGGATAACATGCCCTTAAATATTTTACAAAATATAATTCAGGAAGAAAACGAAGATCTTTCAACTATTGGTACACTTGTAGCTCAAGTTGGTACGGAAAACCTGTTCACGAATGCTGACATAAACAACTGGACTCAAGAAGAATTTCATGTGGGAAGTAATGAGGAGCAACTGGAATTATCAGATACGGAATCGGAGGATATATACGAAAATGGTCATGAAGAAAACAAAATTAAAGTGGACGATGCTATAACATCGATAAACATATGCATACAATGGGCTTTAGAAAATGATAAGCCGACAACAGCACTATATGAACTACGTGATTCAGCTGTTATTTTAAAAAATAATTTGCCAAAAAAGCAACTCAAAATCTCCAATTTCTTTAAAAATGTTTAAAATATATCAATAAAAACAATTCTAATTTTTAAAATTACATAAAATTTTTCAATAAAATTTTGGGTTCTGTTTGCGCGAAAATTCGTTTTTCGCGACAGGTCTGGTTTTTAATTAGTCGCGAAAATCGAGCTTGTACTGTATTTATTTATGTGTGTAGTGAATCAAATTTGACCGATATCTATATCACATAACCTGGTAGTAAACTTTACACTGTTTTTTTTTTTGCACGCACATAATTTTATATTCTCGGTAACTTAATATTTGTGATATTATTGTAAGACTGTTTGTTTTGTCGCAGGTTGCAGTAACACATAGATATTTGAGAGTGGGTGTAAAATTTACTTCATTTCTATTATTTTTTCATAGAAAATGTATTACTACCACTTTTGAGATTACGTCAGTAATCCATATGAAACAAATTACTTCACATCTACGTACATATGCGTAAGTTTTTTTTTTTTGTAGAAAAGTATTTATCGTTTGTTTTTGGATTAAAGAAAAAGTTTTTTTTTTTAATTTTTATATTATCATATAATTTATTAGCGGAAAATGGCACATTCAAAAAATATGAACATACAGGAAATCACTAGAATCTTAGATGTGGATTTTTACAATGAAAAAAGTTAATGACGAAGTCGTCCATCCAAACTTCTGCACTGAAATTTATAGTGACATTAATTCAGAAATATCGGAAATGGATAACGAAAAAGAAATATACACGACTGTTATTGCAGGGGAAGACATGGAAGGTGGTCATCGAAGCGCGGTAAACAAAGCTGAAATAAATAATAACTCTACTTCTTAATCTCGTTTTTATTATGAAAAAAATCGTTTCATATGGTCGGCTCAACAACCGCAATATTTAAGTTGAACCCCACTACATAATATAAAATGACTACCAACTTCTGTCGATTTCCAAAATAGTCAAGACGAATCAGAAAATATATTGCGTCGATATTGGTCACAATTTTTCGATGACACTATTGAAAATATAATAATTGAACACATAAACAGAATGTTATATATAAAATTTCAATAAACACACAAATTAGAAGCGAAACCTTTGAATAAAATTGGAAAAATTGAATAGAGCATTTTTTGGGCGTATTGCTTTATTCATCTGTTTTCAAATCTAATCGAGAGTCCATAGATCTTATATTTGCAACTGATGGAACCGGTAGATAGTTTTAGGCTTCGATTACTAATCATGGTTTAGTTTTTCGGTTTAATAATTCCTTTGAGAGCAAAGAAATATCAAAGTACCCCTTGGCAGCAGATGCAAATTTAAAGTTTTTGTGGCTCAGAAACCGGCTCAGAAATAAAAAAATAATCTGATATTAAAATTTTTTCCTAACTCTGTACTTAACCTCCAGTAATGTATGTATGTACTTAACCTCCAGTATGAAACCAATATAATTTATATACGTTAATACTTTAAAAAAACCGGTGTAAAATTTAATACTACTCTTCTAAGATGCTAAAAATGTTCGCCTCGTAAGTTTATGGTTAAAGATGCAACAACGACCTAATTTGTTAAATTCTCAAATCTAAGACACATCGATTTTGTTTATTAATTTTAGTTACGGAATGACTCTAGTTTTCGTAGACTCGTAAAAATGCTACAAGGCATATTTTTACTATCACATAAGAAGAAATAATGACATTCAAATATGATTCTAGCAATTTACAGAGTTCCATTGTTTCCATAACTCTGCATCAGATCCCAAAAAATTTAACTTTGCGCTTTTTAAACTCTTTCTTTTAACCCATACTCTCTGTCTGTCTGTCGTGGGTGAACCACATTCCCCCTCATCCAATTGATCTGAAACTTGGTCCATAGTCTTGTTGTGACTAAAGATTATTTTTGGGTAAGTCACGCACAGTCACGCGCATTCACGGGGTGATCTAAATGTCATTTCCCCTCATCCGATCAATCTGAAACTTAGTCCATACACTTGCTGCGAAAAAAAGATTAACTTTGACTTAGTCACGCACAGTCACGCATGGTCACGCGCAGTCACGTAGTGATGTAAAACCCATTTCCCCTTATCCGATCGATCTGAAACTTGTTCGATAGACTTGCTGTGAAAAAATATTAAGTTTGACATAGTCAATCACAGTCACGCATAGTCACGCACAGTCACGCACAGTCACGGAGTGTTTTAAAACACATTTCCACTTATCCGATCAATCTGAAACTTGGTCGATAGACTTGCTGTGAAAAAAGATTAATTTTAAAATAGTCACGCAAAGTCACGCACAGTCACGGAGTGATTTAAACCCCATTTCCCCTCATCCAATCAATCTGAAACTTGGTCCATAGACTTGCTCTGACCACAGATTAATTTTAAAATAGTCACGCAAAGTCACGGAGAGATTCAGGACTCATATACATAAGGAAAGAAAGAGTTTTAATAAAAAAAATTGTTTTTATGGGTTAGATTATTTACAGTATTGTTTTTTTCTTCATTTCAGTAATTAAAACATTATTTTGTTCGTAATCACGTGTAATTTTATTTGTTATAATTTCGCAGAAATTATTGAGTTAGAAATTAAACAGGCTCAATATCAAATGTTTTTACTTTTAATAATGAGAAAACCATCTAAACTATTTCAAACTTTCTATTAATATTTAATATTTTTTTTTTGCGATTTTACACGATATCGGTTATTTAATTTTTTTCTAGCTTCAGATTTGACAGCTTCATATTAAATTCTTTAACAGTTGGAATTTTATTTGGGACTGGATCTTAAGGTATTTTTTAAATATTTCTTTAACGCTCATATGAAAATATTCCAATAAAACATTTCGGTTAACTGAATAAAATTTTCCCTTAATTGAATAAAATATTGAATCTGAAAATAGTGATCAAAATCTGACTGAAAATGTGTGCTTATTTTAAAATCAATTTGATAAAAATAGAAAACATTTTCCACACACGTTCCACATAAAATTTTATGGATAATACTTCAGCTTAAAAACCTTTACAATCATTTTCTGATGTTACATGTGTTTTATGTACAAAACATTGGATACACTTACATTCATTATGTAGGGATTATCAGTTAGTCTTCTGTCGCGCAAATACATAACACGATCAAATCGTTCATCCAAATTACGACGGTAGCCCTAGAATAACAAATATATTTAATAAAATAATTTTGAGCTAAATTTCAGAAAATTGTATTTATTTCTTTTGAAAAATCATAATAATTGTGTTATAAAAGTTATGTTAAGAAAATATAAAACTATTCACTATAACGTGAGATTATATAAGAATTATGGAAATCGTCAACAATTGCTGGCCATTAATACGTTCACACTTACATTGCCCAATGTCAATTTGTGTATGCCATACATGGCATATGTGGGTATGGACAAAGCCACGGTGATTATAGCAGCTGATGGTAAGACTTCAAACCACATTTTTATTAAATTATTCCACACAAAATAAAATTTCTACACAAATATTATTGGTAACAATTAAGTGCTACAACTCATATGTAGATATGACAATGGGAATGTCAAAAACTTCAGCTGTTTGACTGAGAGAAATTTGAAAAAATAGAGTTGCCAATATTATATTATCTTAAGTTCTTTTAGCAGGCTGCTTTCATATATACCAATGACTGAACAATAACAACTTGTATTGACAAGTGCAGCAATTCCGCTTGTCATGACAATTGGACAAATTATTATTTTGTGCGAACTTTTGCTATTGGAATTTGATTTAAATTAAACTATTGTTGTTGAAACCTATCTAGTGATTTATTAATTAACTACAGAAGTTAAAATTATATTTTAGCTTTCCCAAAACGTGTGCAATCTTCCCTATCAACACAAAAACATTTGCCAGCTTTGCGTTTAGAAGAATTTCCCACGATTTCAACAAAAACTAACCAAACAACCATGAGTGGTGCAGTGGAGAACTCTTTTCCAACTGGTGCATTGGTACCCAAAGCTGAGACGGGTGTATTGAATTTTCTACAAAAATATCCCGAATTTGATGGCCGTGATGTTACTATTGCCATCTTTGATTCGGGTGTAGATCCCAGAGCAACCGGTCTAGAGGTTAGAAATGACTAAACATTTTCTTTGTTGATTTTTGCTTATTTGGTAATATTGACGTTGGTGTCTTTTTTGCAGACTTTGTGCGATGGCAAAACCGTAAAGGTTATTGAACGTTTTGACTGTACTGGTTGTGGTGATGTTAGTGTAACCAAAAAAATTACGCCCGATGACAAGGGTGTTATAACCGGTCTATCTGGAAGGCAATTAAAGGTAATTTTTGTTTTGTTGTTGTTTGTTTTATTTATTTGTTTACTCATTTAAATAATTAGTTTATGAGCCAGAGCATGTAATAAGATGTCATAGAATTTTATTAATAAAATTGCAGAGTGACCAGCTGCTATTATTTTTTAAATAAGTAAAAAAGTTTGTGTATGGACCAGAGATCTGTAGTAGGTGCCTCATAAGCTATAGCGAGTCACTTGTAGTAGAAAGTTTCTGCTGGTGAAACAAGAATCGCCTGTAAATTTAAGAATGATTCTTACATTTAGAAAAGATAATTAGTTTTTAGAAATTTAATAATTTGGGAACTTTTTAATATTGAGTGATAAAAATTCTGTTCAACATTTTGCTACGTCAAGAAATGATCCCAGAACTAGCTTCTGATCTCTAGATAACAGAACAATTTTTATGTCAACTATATTCTGTGACGTTGTGGAAAAATTTGGTTTTGCCATTAAGACAACAATTCTCCCTAAAACTTCAGATTTATGTGAATAGAAATTAATAATATAAAATTTAATCGAGATTTAAATGTCTTCATCGAATTATTCCAATATTGTTGGTTTTACTAGGTTGTTCTAAGGCGGCCGTTAAGGAAGGAATGATGAAAAATGGATAATTCTTTAAGGAAAATGTATTTTTGTTTTAAGAAAATTAAATGTTTTTAAAAAACAACATTTTTAAGAAACGCTATACATATTTAAAAAAAAATATTTTTTTAAGAAGTGGTACTTTTTTTAGTAACTGTACTTTTAAGAAAAGGTAGTTTTTTAGAAAAAGTACTTGTTTAAGAAGTGATATTTTTTTCAAAATATTATTTAAAAAAATAGACTTTTTAAGCAAAGGTAATTTTTAAAAAAAGTTAATTTTTAATAAAATTTAATTTTTTAAAAAAAGGTAAAGTACATTTTTTGAAAAGGTACTTACATATTTCTGGAAACGTAAAATACTTTTCTAAGAAATGTACTTTTTTAGAAAAGGTACTTTTAAGATAATGTACTATATTAAAAAAAAATATTTTTTTAGAAAAGGTACTTTTTTGGAAAAGGTACTTTTTTTTAAAGAAAATGTGCTTTTAAAGAAGAGGTATTTTTTAAAATGTACTTATTTAAGAAATTATATTTTTTAAGAAAGGGTACTTTTTACAAAAAGTACTTTTTATCGTACATTTTAATAAAAGTTGCTATTTTAAGAAAAAGTACTTTTTTAACATAAGGGACTATATAAAGAAAAAGTATTTTTGTTAAAGAAAAGGTACTTTTATTTAAAAAAATGTGCCTTTTTAACAAAATGCACTATTCTAAGACAAAAAACCAATTTTTTAAGAAATTGTACTTTTAAAAAAAAATTATTTTTTAAGAAAAGGTACTTTTTTAGAAAAGGTTCTTATTTAAGAAGTGATATTTTTTAAATTTATTTTAAAAAAATAGACTTTTTTTAAGTAAAGGTAATTTTTTAAGAAAAGTTAATTTTTAAAGAAAATTAAATTTTTTAAGAAAAGGTAAATTACCTTAAGAAATTTTTTTACAAAAGTTACATATATTTTTTTAGCATCTTTTTTAAAAGGTACTTGTTTAAGAACATTATTTTTTTAAGAAAGGTGCTTAAAAAATACTTTTTTTTTGAAGAAAATGTACTACCTTTAAAAAAAAAGTACTTATTTATGGAGAGGTAAAGTACTTTTTTATGGAGAGGTAAAGTACTTTTTTAAGAAAAGGTACTTTTTTAGAAAAGGTACATTTTTCAGATAAGGTACTATTTTAAGAAAAATAATTTTTTAATAAAAGGTACTTTTTTTTGGAAAAGGAACTTTTTAAGAAAAGCTACTTTTTTGGAAAAGGTACTTTTTTAAGAAAAAGTACTTTTTTACAAAAGATATTATTTTAAGAAAAAATATTTTTTTTAACAAAAGGTCTTACGAAAAAAACACTTTTTTCAGAAAATGTACTTTTTTGGGAAAGGGATTTTGTTTAAAGAAAATGTGCCTTTCAAGAAGAGGTATTTTTTAAAATGTATTTAAGAAAATGTATTTTTTTAAGAGGGAGTACTTTTTACAAAAAGATATTTTGTACTTTTTATCGAACATTTTAATAAAAGTTACTATTTTAAGCAAAAGTACTTTTTTAACAAAAGGTACTATATAAAGACAAAGTACTTTTTTTAAGAAAAGGTTCTTTTATTTTAAAGAAAATGTACCTTTTTAACAAAATGCACTATTTTATTTTACTTTTTTATTTTAGAAAAAGTGCTTATTTAAGATGTGATATTTTTTTAAATTTATTTTTTTAAAAATAGACTTTTTTAAGACAATTTTTTAAGAAAAGGTACTTATTTATGGAAAGGTAAAGTATTTTTTTTAAATATAAGTACTTTTTTAGAAAAGGTACTTTTTTCAGATAAGGTACTATTTTAAGAAAACATAATTTTTAAGGGAAGGTACTTTTTTGGAAAAGGTACTTTTTTAAGAAAAAGGGCTTTTAAGAAGTTTTTTTTAAAATGCACTTATCTAAGAAAATGTATTTTTATAGGAAAATGTACTTTTTTAAGAATAAATACTTTTTTTTGGAAAAATACTTTATTAAGATAGGGTATTTTTTAAGGTATTTTTAAAATGTACTTTTTTACGTACATTTTAATAAAAGTTACTATATTAAGAAAAAGTACTCTTTTAACAAAAGGTGCTATATAAAGGAAAAGTTTTTTTTTAAGAAAAGGTACTTTTATTTTAAAGAAAATGTACCTTTTTAACAAAATGCACTATTTTAAGAGAAACAAGTAAGAAATAATAGTCGGTCTAGACCGACTATACGATACCCTATACCATGGTTTAGAGACCTTATCTCATCGGTCCAACTAATTCGATATTGAAAATAAGCATAAACCATAATTTGAGTCGCATTGTTATTAATTTTTTTGGCTGCAGATATGAAAAAGTTCATATCGGATGTTATTTTTATATGGGGACTAGGTCGAAATATGGACCGATCCTGACCATATGTGGTAAACTCACTTACATTTTGAAACAATAAATACATACCAAATTTGAGAAAAACCTGTGCAATATTTTTGTTTTTTATAGATTTAATTGAAGATCGGGAAGCAGCTCTTTATGGGGCCTATGACGAAGAATTGTCCTATAGGGATTATTTTTGGACTACTGATTAATAGATATAATAAACACATACAAACCCAATTTGAGTGAGATCTATATGATAATATGGATCTTATGGCAATTTATGTCGATTTCATAGGGGTCATTTGTATGGGGACTGGGTCTGAACTTGGACCGAATTTCACCAATTTCAATAGCGTTCATCCTATGTCCGATGAAAGATTATATACCAAATTTGATCAAAATATATTCATATATAGTTTGATTACAAGGTTTACATGGACACACAGATGGACGGACGGACGGACATCGTTAAATCGACTCTGAAAGTAATTCTAAGTCGATCGGTATAATAAAAGGTCAAATATTTTTGGTAGTTACAAACAGCAGCACTAAGTCATTATACCCAAATAACATGGTGGTATAGGGTATAAAAACACTTTTTAGGAAAAGGTAATTTTTAAGAAACAGTACTTTATTAAGAAAAGGTACTTTATTAAGAAAAGGTACTTTTTGGAAAGGGTGCTTTTTTAAGAAAAACACTTTTTTAGGAAAAGGTAATTTTTAAGAAACAGAACTTTATTAAGAAAAGGTACTTTATTAAGAAAAGGTACTTTTTGGAAAGGATGCTTTTTTAAGAAAAGGCAAATTTTTAATAATTTTTTTTATATGTACTTATTTACGAAAAAGTACTTTTTTAAGAAACGAACTTTTTTAAGCAAATATACTTTTTAACAACATGTACTTTTTAAGAAAATTTACTTTTTTAAGAAAAAGCCTTCTTTAAGAAAAGTTCCTTTTTTAATAAAATATACATTTTAAAGGAAAGATCATTAAAAAAAAAAAGATTTACTTGTTAGTAAAGGTAATTTTTTTCAAAAAGGGTACCTTAAAAAAATAGTTTTTTTTGTTAAAAGGTAATTTCTTAAGAAAATTTATTTTTTTAAGAAGAGGTACTTATGTGTGCAAGTAATACCTACCAATCCACTAAAGTATCTATAATATTAATAGGCTAGGCGATGTTTTGTTCTACCGTTTTATCCCGATTTTGACCAAACGTATGTATATTATTTGAAAGGTACTACTTACAGCTTTTTAATTTTTTCCTTTATTTTGAGTAAATTGCATTTAAAGTTGCTAACACATATATAAGATTAGACATATGTATGCTATGTGTGTTTTATTAAATTTGTTAATGTGTTAGTTAATGAGTTTGTTATCTTCATTCACAATAATAATAAACCAAAAAAAGTGTTGGTTTGTGAATTGGCTAAGTTGAAAAATAAAGCCGCCTAGAAATTGCACTCGAATTTCATGCGCTGGAATCTGCTAGTTAAAACAAATTCGCTAAATTTTTTATCATATTTGGAGGTGGCTCCACATTAATGTCATAATTTGATACAGTGTTGTCCGTTTTTAGTCATTTTGAATAGCAACCTGTTGGAAATACCAACAAATATTATTATCGTAATTTTATTCTGTAAATTAGCGTAATATCAACAGACATACCGACATAGCTATATCGATTCAAGTTGTTATAAGGATTAAGAATACTTTATGGGTAGCAAATTCATATTTCGATGATTTACAAACGCAAGGACAAACTGATATATACCCTCTATTAGGAACAGTGGAGGGATATAAAATCAAATGTTGTTCTAACATTTTAATTATGATCCAAATACAAGTGCTTTATATTCCTTATTGATTTAGTTATAACCATATAGTTAGTACACAATTATAATTTCTTTTTAGATATTATAATTTATACATTTCCATCTACTTCATGTATATCAATATGAATATCATATATGAATATGAACAATCTATTTTACTTATAGGTAACCCAACAAATGCTAGCCAATAATACAGCACCTAATGGCGAATTTCGTTTGGGCTTGAAAAGATTCCATGATTTATGTCCATCTAAAGTACGTGAAAATCTTACTAATGCCCGCAAACTTAAAGAGTGGGATGGGCCACACAAAACAGCCATTGCTGAGGTCTCTAGGAAAATTAATGAATTTGATGCACAAAATACGGGTAAGTAGTAATAAATCAAATCAAGTTTTAATATAATATTAAATATCTATATTTTGTGAATTATTCGTTTTCTTTTCAGATGCTTCCAAATTAACTTGGGATAAAAAACTTATTAAAGAAGATTTAGATAATACTTTAGAAATGCTTAATAGTTATGAAAAATATTATCCCGACATTAAAACTGCTTATGATTGTATACTGTATCCCACACAAAACGGTTGGCAGGCTGTGGTTGATATCACTGAAAAGGTATTACATTTTATTGCATTCTTTAATTTGTTCTTCTTCTAATAATTTTGAGTGTGTGTGTGTGTTTATTTTATTTTTATTTTTAAGGGAGATTTAGAAAATGCTTTACATATTGGTGAATTTACCAAAACTCATCAGATCAAAAATGTTGATGATTATCTGTCCATATCAGTTAATGTTCATGACGAGGGCAATGTTTTGGAAATTGTTGGAATGTGCTGTAAGTTTATTTTCTAACTATTAGAATTAATAATTCCTTATTAAACCATTTAACTCAACGTTTGGTTCTTTTAGTCCCTTTAAGAATATTTAAAAATTTTAGAATTTTCAGAATTGTCCGATTTTCCATTTTCGAAAAATGGAACAGTATTGAACAAAAATTTTTATTCAATTTGTTTAACATTTAAAAGTAAGAGTTCATTCAATATTTTGAACATTTAAAAGTGGGAGTGCCAAACAGGAAGAAAACTATATTATATTACCTTAAACCATATTGGTTTTTATAGTTTAAACCATTAATAATCATATTTTTTTTAAAATTTTTTTTAACAGTAAAATTATTTTTTTAAATGCCTAATATACTATATTTTTTGATTCCCCGATGAATTAAGTGATCTGAAAACTGTCTTTATATATCTTTTGCGATTTTTCCGTTATAAAAATTCAACGTTGCTGTTCGAAAAATCGAACAGAGGAAAAATATATTTATTTCTATAGGGAAAATGTATTTTTCTAACATTTTGACCTACGACGCACAGTGGCTGAAAATCGTTTTTCATTTTCCAAAATTCTGTAACTTTTGAACCGATCAAAATATTTTAGTATTTTTTTTAATGGATAGATATTTATTTGAACTTAACTCAGTCTTAATTTCATTAAAATTGATTGAGTATTTTTTAATGAATTCCACGTCAAAATTTAACTTTTGATTTTTTTTAACTTTTAGCGTGAAATATGGGTTTTTAATTTATTAAAAAATGTCATATTTGGATTATAATAATATTTATTATACCCATTTTTTGTAATAATGGAATTTTTTTTATGTTTACACTCAGAAAAATTTTTATACTAAAAAAAAAAAAATAGGAAAATCAACTGGAAATTTTGCTATTATTGCTGAAAAATTTAAAATTTTTTGCTCTCCAATTTGCAAAACGTTAGTAATATTATCTAAAAACATTGCTATAACTACAGAAAAATTTATTATATTTTTCTACCAAATTTGTTAATTTTAGTAAAATAAATCTGCTGAACATTAGCGCAATGACTCTGATTTTTTTTTAAATTTTGATATGAAAATATGGGATTTTATTTTTTGAATCTTTCATCTATAATATTAATAGGCAAGGCGATTTCGTGTTATCAAAGTTTTGTTCTACCGTTTTATCCCGATTTTGACCAAACGTATATTATTTGAAAGGTGTTTCTTTTTAGCTGTTCACCAGATTTACAGATTTTTAAATTTTTTCCTTTATTTTGAGTAAATTGCAAGGTTCAGAAAATACACACATCAAACACACAATGTTCTGTTCTAACGCAGCCAACACATATTTTTATTTGTGTTTCTAAATTTTGTACGGTGCCCAACACAATCATGACTGTGTCTCGTTTTGATATTTCGTTATCTACACGAACATGTTTCTATCACGTATTTTTTGTTTCGAACACACATAAACCACACAGATTCGAGTGTAGCTTTATTTTGAGTTCGTTTTCTTCCACGTGTACTGCTAAAAAACAGAACATGTTCCTTAACGCGTGCATCTAAAAATTAAATTATTATCCACTCGCGATGGGAAAAATCTGAAACACCCCTATAATAACGACAACAATTGTTTCAACCAAATTTATTAAAAAAATCAAGAATAATTCATTAGCAGTTACATATAAAATAATAAAAATAAAAAGATAATAAAAATAAAAATAAATAAAAATAAAAACATAATAATAAAAAAAAAAAATATAATAAAAATAAAAAGATAGCAATAAAATAGAAAGCAGAAAAATTTTATATGTTTTTTATGACTTAATATCGTTTTTTTCCGATCGCGAGTTTTAATTTTAATTTTTAGATGTAAGCGTTCAATAACATGTTCTGTTTTTTTTAGCAGTACACGTGCAAGAACACGAACTTAAAATAAAGCTACACTCGAATCTGTGTGGTTTATGTGTGTTCAGTGTTTTTTTTTCTGAACTCCGATTACAACGTATTACATATATTTTATAAGAAATAACTTTTATTTTATTATATACAAAAATATTTTTTATGAAGATAACACTTTTTTTTTACTAACAAAAGAACATGTGTGTTAAATAGCACAATATAAACTTTATGAAAAAAAGCATTGGAAATATTTTTTTTTTAAATTAAAATGACAGAAGCCAAATTAGTCAGAGAATACATTGCTATAAAAAACTGATTTTCGAGAACATGTTAGATAACACTATATGAATATAAACCCTTGATACTTTACATAAATTTCAAGACAAAATATACCGTTAGTTCATTTATCAATACTAGCAGATTCCAGCGCTCGAAATTCGAGTGCAATTTCTAGGCAACTTTATTTTTCAACTTAGCCAATTCACAAACCATCACCGTTTTGGTTTATTATTATTGTGAATGAAGATAACAAACTCATTAACAAACACATTAACGAATTTAATAAACACACACATAGCATATGTATAATTTTATGTATGTGTTAGTAGCAATTTACAAATGCAATTTACTCAAAAAAAAGGACAAAATTTAAAAAATCTATAAATCTGGAAAAAAAGTTAAAAGAAATACCTTTCAAATAACATACGTTTGGTCAAAATCGGGATAAAGCGGCAGAACAAAACATCGGTCACAAGAAATCGCCTAGCCTATTAATATAGATGTTCAAGAGAGTGCGCTAAAATTTTGACATATCACAAGAAAAATAACTTATATAAATGTAATGGGGCTTCATTACGACTTAGGTCGGTATATCTATAATATTAATAGGCAAGGCGATTTCTTGTGACCGATGTAAGTTTCACAGTTTTACCCCGATTTTGACAAAAAATTTATCATTTAAAAGGTATTTCTTTTTAGCTGTTACCCAGATTTACAGATTTTCATCGTCTGGAAAATTTTTTTGGAGTTATGATCATTTAAAGTTGCTACTAACACATACATAAAATTATACAATGCTATGTATGTCGTTATTAAATTTGTTAATGTGTTTAGTTTGTTTTCTTCATTTAAAATGAGTTGAATTGTGAAGCATACCTTTAGGGTCTTTATTAAATGAAAAAATAAAATTTCCTAGAATTTGCACTTGAATTTCGAGTGCTGGAATCTGCTAGTCGTTCTTAAGTCGACTTAGGCAGTTATCGCTTGTGACCTCACATATATTGACATAATATCATCATTTTACTACAACTCTTTTATCTAAATTTTATTATCCCCATTTATTTGCTTCATGTATTCGTAGAAGTATAAAGTAAACAAAAAGTAATAAACGTTTTTAAACTCTTTCTTTTAACTCATACTCTCTGTCTGTCTGTCGTGGGTGGACCCCATTCCCCCTCATCCAATTGATCTGAAACTTGGCCCATAGTCTTGTTGTGGCTAAAGATTATTTTTTGGGTAGTCACGCACAGTCACGGGGTGATCTAAATGTCATTTCCCCTCATCCGATCGATCTGAAACTTAGTCCATACACTTGCTGTGAAAAAAGATTAACTTTGACTTAGTCACGCACAGTCACGCGCAGTCACTTAGTGATGTCAAACCCATTTCCCCTTATCCGATCGATCTGAAACTTGGTCCATACACTTGCTGTGGAAAAAAGATTAACTTTGACTTAGTCACGCACAGTCACGCATAGTCACGGAGTGATCTAAATGTCATTTTCCTTCATCAGATCGATCTGAAACTTGGTCCATACACTTGCTGTGGAAAAAAGATTAACTTTGACTTAGTCACGCACAGTCACGCATGGTTACGCGCAGTCACGTAGTGATCTAAGACCCATTTCCCCTTATCCGATCGATCTGAAGCTAGGTCGATAGACTTCCTGTGAAAAAAGATTAACTTTGACATAGTCACGCACAGTCACGCATGGTCACGCGCGGTCACGTGGTGATCTAAAACCCATTTCCCCTTATCCGATCGATCTGAAACTTGGTCGATAGACTTGCTGTGAAAAAATATTAAGTTTGACATAGTCACGCACAGTCACGCATAGTCACGCACAGTCACGCATAGTCACGCACAGTCACGGAGTGATCTAAATGTCATTTTCCTTCATCCGATCGATCTGAAACTTGGTCCATACACTTGCTGTGGAAAAAAGATTAACTTTGACTTAGTCACGCACAGTCACGCATGGTCACGCGCAGTCACGTAGTGATCTAAAACCCATTTCCCTTTATCCGATCGATCTGAAGCTAGGTCGATAGACTTGCTGTGACAAAATATTAAGTTTGACATAGTCACGCACAGTTACTCATAGTCACGCATAGTCACGCACAGTCGCGGAGTGACCTAAATGTCATTTTCCTTCATCCGATCGATCTGAAACTTGGTTCATAGTCTTGTTGTGACTGTAGATTAACTTTGACTTAGTCACGCACAGTCACGCATAGTCACGCACAGTCACGGAGTGATTTAAAACACATTTCCACTTATCCGATCAATCTGGAACTTGGTCGACAGACTTGCTGTAAAAAAAGATTAACTTTGACTTAGTCACGCAAAGTCACGCATAGTCACGCACAGTCACGGAGTGATTTAAAACACATTTCCACTTATCCGATCAATCTGAAACTTGGTCCATAGACTTGCTGTGAACACAGATAAATTTTTAAATAGTCACGCAAAGTCATGCAGTCACGCATGGATTCAGGACTCATATGCATAAGGAAAGAAAGAGTTTTAATAAAAACATTGTTTTTATGGGTTAGATTATTTTATGAATTAATTTTCTCCATAAACTTTTAAAACATTTATTTTAAAAGTGCGCTATAATTTTGAGCAGCACTTTATATAGGTAACAATTATTTTGATTTTCGGTATCAAAAATGAGTCTTTAATTTTCCACCGAAAAAAACCCCTTAGATATTACTTGCTAAATTTTTTTTTATAACAGATTTTTACAACGCCATATTTTTATATAAAAAAAATTTTAAAGATGTGAATTTGATTTTCTATATGAAATTGTGTTTTTTATTTTTACAAACTAAAAAAAAAAATTATATATATCACTAATTTTTCTTTAAAGCTCCTCATGGCACTCATGTTGCTTCCATTGCCAGTGGCAATCATTCTTCTAAAGATCTTGATGGATGTGCTCCCAATGCTAAAATTGTCTCAATGACCATCGGTGATGGCCGTTTGGGATCGATGGAAACCGGCACTGGCCTAGTGCGAGCCATGATAAAAGTTATGGAATTATGTCGTTCGGGCCGAAAAATAGATGTTATCAATATGAGTTATGGTGAACACGCACATTGGTCTAATACTGGGTAATCATTACTGTTGTTCTTATTGCTATTATTTTCTTTTTATTTTAATTTCAGTTTTAAATTATTTTGAAATTTCCTTTAAACTTTTATGAATATCAAAAAAAAAAAACTAAAACCATAACCAAAAAAAAAAAAAAAAAAAAACAAACTCACTGTAGATATCCGGCAACCATTGATAAGAAACGACGTAAAAAAAGAAAACCTTACTTAAGGTAAATTGTTTTACTAATACTGCTACTACTACTACAGCTATTTTTAATTGTTGTTTATTCAGTGTAGTTTACACCCAACATCCTCTGTTAAAAATTCTACCCTTTATACTTACAAACAACTAAAACTAACAAACACAGTCAAAAGGAAATTTCAAAAAAGTAATTTTATTTAATGTTGTTTTTAACCCTCTAATGTTGTAAAGGGTCTTCTCAAAAGCTGATATGTGATTTTCGGCTTGAGTTTGTTTCTACAAAAATTTATTATTCCATCAAATTGATCTAAAAAATTTCTTTAAAAAAGACTTCGCTTTCGTCCATTTTATGACCAACACTAAACGGTCAACCATGTTAAGATTTGTAACAAATAAATAAATTTATTTTTAAATTATCTGTTGTTTGAAAACTCTGAAACTTATATACATAGATTACTAGCGGATTCCATCGAACGTTTTTGCGTCCTAGCCTACATTAGCAAATAAATTGTTTTTTGAGTGGATTTATAATATTCCACTTCTGTTGTTTATGGAATATTCGCTTTGACATTAAGAATTTATGGCCTCCAGCTGTATGCTGTTAAATATTTACTTTGTATAGGAATTGCCACGCCCAATGCACCAATCCTGACAGTTAATGAACGCAAAGATCAAGAATCGTGCTTGATATGTTATGTTGAATATATCGGCTCTAAAGTAAAGAACAAAAAACATAGAAGAGTTCGAATCGTATCTTTGCTGTAAATCTTAGAGGCTTCGGTCTCGATCAAATTCGGTTCTTGTGTGTCTGTTACGCCCTTTAATGAGTACTCTAAAAGTAAACCCTGTAGGACCATTCTCGATCTTCACTTAAATCTATTAAAAAACAAAAGTATTTCACAGATTCGTCTCAAATTTGGTTTATTCATGATTTTGTGAACCGTAATTGTTGGTCAATTTTTTGACCTGTTCGCCGTATTAAAATAGCATCAACTATAAATATTTTCATATCTGCAGGGCATAAATCAATAACAATGCTACTCAAACTTGGTTTATTGTTATTTTCTATATCCAAGTATGACCCCAGAAACGTTCGGCCTAAGACGATTTCTCGAAATTCATGGTTTAGGGTAATTTTATTAGTTGTTTTTCTCAAAATCCTATTAAATATCATAAAAAAAATATTTTTTTTTGTTCCTAACTAGTTTTCTGTTTTAAATGTGTTTTTGCTGGAACCGCGATATAGTAATGAAAAAAAAAAAAACTTGAGATCATTAGAGGGTTAAAAACTTTCTTTTACACGGTTGTTGAAAAACAATAATTTTATGATTTCCCTATTTTTTTTATATTAATATTTTTGTTTGTTTATTTACTTGTTTTCTTTAGTCGTATTGGTGAACTTATGAGTGAGGTAGTTAACAAATACGGTGTTGTTTGGGTTGCCTCAGCGGGTAATCATGGTCCAGCCCTATGTACGGTTGGCACACCGCCAGATATTGCTCAACCTAGTTGTATAGGTGTTGGTGCTTATGTCTCACCCCAAATGATGGAGGCTGAATATGCGATGCGTGAAAAACTGGCAGCTAATGTTTATACTTGGACCTCAAGAGATCCTTGTATTGATGGCGGCCAAGGGGTAACGGTATGTGCTCCCGGTGGTGCTATAACATCAGTACCACAATTCACCATGTCCAAAGCGGCTCTTATGAATGGTACTTCCATGGCTGCACCTCATGTTGCTGGCGCTATAGGTAAACACAATTGTTATTTCAGCCACAAAGCATTAAAACCAACTAAATATGATAAATTATTTTAAATGTTTTCCTCTTTCCTCTTAATCTTTCCGTTTTTAATTCACGTTTTTGTTACTTTTTTGTTTTGTTTGTTTTCATTACAGCTTTACTTATCTCTGGTCTGAAACAACGTAATGTTTCATATTCACCCTTTAGTATTAAACGTGCAATTTGTGCTACTGCCACTAAATTAAGTTATGTTGATCCATTCGCTCAAGGCAGTGGTCTTTTAAATGTTGAAAAAGCCTTTGAACATTTGTTGGAACATGATAAAGCTGTCGAGAAAATGTTAAGGTATGTGTAGTTCCATGTTCTAAGCTCAACTACTTATCCTCTCTGCCATGTATTTGTTGTTGTTGTTTATTAAGTTTTTACGTATTATATATTTTATTTCTTTTGTTGTGTAAAGTTTTTGTTTAAAGTTGTTGTGCATTTTTGTTTTAATTATGCTTTATTTTAACAAAACATACTTTTGTACTTTATATAAAATTTGTATGTTTGTTTGCTCATTTCTTTTACAGGTTTTCTATACGTTGTGGTCCTACTAACGCTAAAGGAATTCACATTAGAGAAGGTGTTTTAAAGAAGCCCTATGAATATAACGTTAATATTGAACCAATATTCTTTAACGATACGGAGGCTGGTGAGTCTTAAATTAGTTTAGATAATGCTTTTTACGTCGACTTGGGTATCAATTATTTAATTCTCGCCTGTATTTAGTGCAACAGCTCATATAATTGTACCCTAGTTTTATTTATTTTTTGCTTTGTAATAAACAAAGGATTTCGTTTTACATCACCTCTTTCGAGATGTAATAAAGAACATTGAAAAGTCATTAAGTGGACACAATTGTTGATGCTGATCAAATAAATATTCATCAGCGGATATTCTGTTGATGGAGTTACTGAAAAACTACAAACAAACAAACAAGTAGCTTTTCAATATTAAAAAGTCATTTAAAGTCAGCAGTAGATATTACATACTGCGTTTATAGTTTTTCACTTCTTGAACTTATTTCCATTTATAGGAACTTTAAAGTTTCAAAAGATTAAATTTTTCCAAGAAAATATATTTAAATACTTGCAGTCTTCATTCGATCCCTCTATTGGTGGGTATTGGCTATAATGACTTTGTGCTGCTGTTTGTAACACTTTCTGAGTCCATATAGCGATGTCCGTCTGTCCGTCCGTCTGTCCATGTAAACCTTGTAATCAAACTACAGGTCGCAATTATGAATATATTTCAATGAAATTTCGTATATAAGCTTTTATCGGTCATAGCATGAACGCTATTGCAATTGGTGAAATTCGGTCCATGTTCAGGCCTAGTCCCCATACAAATGACCCCTATGAAATCGACTTAAATTGCCATAAGATCCAAATTATGATATAGATCTCGGTCAAATTGGGTTTATGTGTGTTTATTATATCCATTTATCAGTTAATGAACGCCATATGGCAATTCTTTGTCATAGCCCCCATATAAAGCTGCTTCCCGATTTTCACTTAAATCTATCAAAAAACAAAAATATTGCATAGATTTTTCTCAAATTTGGTTTGTTTATATTTTTTCAAAATATAAGTGACTTTACCAAATATGGTAAGGATCGGTCCATTTTTCGACCTAGTCCACATATAAATATAGCATCCGATATGAACTTTTTCTTATCTGCAGCCAAAAAAAAAAAAAAATAACAACAATGCCACTCAAATTTGGTTTATGCTTATTTTCTATATCCAGTTAGTTGGATTCAAAACAATTTTCTCTAATAATAAAAGCTGACATTAAAATATATAAAAAATCATATATTAACCCATTCCCAGCCATTGGAGCATAAATTTTAGAACAAGAGATATTAGACACAGTTTCTTTTGGTTTTACATTCAACATACCGTGCTTGAAAAACACACATAAAAAAATGTAATAATACGAGGGCGGATCAATAAGTCCGTGACTTTTAGAATGAAACACATTTTTTTTTTGCAAAAAAAAATTATTTTTCAACATAGTCTCCTTTTAGCTCAATACACTTAGTCCAACGTTTTTACAATTTTTGTAACCATTCCAAAAAATAAGATTTTTCGAGGTCCATAAAATAGGCATTTGTTTCATCAATAATTTCATCGTTGAATCTAAATCTCTTTCCACCGAGCCATTTCTTTAGGTTTGGAAATAGGAAATAGTGACTGGGGGCTAAATCAGGAGAATATGGCGGATGAGGTACGAATTCGTAACCCAATTCATGGAGAGACTGCACACATGTGAAGTTGTCACACGATTGCGTTTATGGTCAATTGAGAGCAAACGCGGCACCCACCTTGCAGAGAGCTTTCTGATCATTTAAAATCGATTGAAATGCCTATAGCATCAACAATCTCACGCTCTTTTACTCTTTGATCGGCTGTATTGACCTCAATTGGCCGTCCATAACGTTCAGCGTCATTTATATTTGTGCGATCACAACGAAAGTCAGTAAACCACTTTTTTACCCCTGAAATCGATGGTGCAGAGACTCCATAGTATTTATCAGGCTTTTCCTTGGTTTGACTGACGGTTTTTTTTTCGCAAAAAATAATGTTTAATGAGCACTCGAAATTCGCTTTTTTCCATTTTTAAAAAACCACGAGGTTGTATATTTTGAACAGCTGTTAAACGCAAAGAAATGACGGAACTTGCTGAAAAATTTACAATAGTCTACTAACAGGTGGTACTTGATGGGATCAGTGTTGCATTTCATATAACTACGAGGGAAGTTCTCAATTGCACGGACTTATTGATCCGCCCTCGTATAAACCAATACTTTGTATTTTGTTTTGTGATGCATTTTATAAAAATTTACAGGACAACGTTAGGTTAGTAAAAAAATCGGTGTACCCACTTGAGTACAATGGCTCATTAGGTATGCATTTTTTTAGATTTTCGTTTCTATGGAAAAAGTTTTAGAAACTTGAACAGCGCTCTTGATTTTTTGGAAAATGAAGATCACAGCAATTTTGATATAGCGATTATTCCACCAGATCCCGTTTGTAATACGGATGAAGAGGAAGGTGTTGCTGAGGATATTTTTTTTTTTTGGCTGATAACACTAATTTAGATGCTACTGACAAAATGGCCAAAGTGAGACCCTTCCTAAAACTACTTTCAAACAATTTTTGTCAGTATGGCAACATGCTTGAGAAGTTTTCAGTTGATGAATCATAGATAAGTCAGTAAGATTTGGCTTCAAAAATTTGATGCTGACCATCAGCTGTGGTTATTCATACCAGTTCGATACTTATTGTATGGCCAAAGCTGTAAGCGCAGATAAATCGGAAATGCCACTTGGATTTAGAGTTGTGCTTGATTTTTTGGACAATGTTCCTTACCCTTCAGATCTTGTTATCTTTTTCGACAATTTTTGTATGCTTGAAATGAAAGAGGATTTCGATATATTGGGACTGTGCGTGAAGAACAAAGAAAGATGCACTAAAGTCAAAAGCACCTATTCAAAAAGGAAAAGAGAGGATATTTTGACTGCAGAGTTGACAATAAAATAAAACAATAAAATAATATTTTTGGAAAGGAATGAAAACAGTGCAGTAACCGGAGGGTCCAACTGAAAAAGCTAAAATTAGTGTCAGCCAACCGAGGTTGATCGCAAAATATGATTCGGGAATGGGTGACGCACAGTGGCTGAAAATTGTGTTTCATTGGCAAAAATTCTGTAACTTTGGACAGATCAAAATATATTAGTAATTCTTTTTCTAGTGGGTAGATACTTAAACTCTAAGTCAAAGTTGAACTTTTCATTTTTTTAACTTTTAGTGTGAAATATGGGGTTTTTATTTTTTTTTATTTATTAAAAAATGTCATATTTGGATTTTAATAATAATTACAAGCATTTTTGTAATAATGGGATTTTTTTTAAATGTTTACACTCAAAAAAAATTTGTACACTCAAAAAAAAAAAAAAAAAAAAGTAAAATCAACTGGAAATTTTGCTGGCAAATTGAAAATTCTTTGCTGTCAAATTTGCAAATTTGTTTACACTCAATGAATATTTCATTGCCAATAATATATTAAATAGATCTTCATTTGTGGAATTTCGTGAAATTTTTCTAGTATTGTGCTCTCTATAAAATCTGTAATACTTATTCCTTTATTCCTCTGATAGATCTCCAAGTGGCACCAAATGATATATAATGACATCTTCTGCATGATAAATAATTTTGAGAACTGTTGCACATATTTCTCCATGGGTACTTGGTTGTATATATTTTTGCAGTTTTCTTAGCGTAATCTCCAAATTTTCTAGAGTCAATAAGGTTTAAATCCACTGCTGTTATTTCAGATCCTGTTATTTCAGATTCTGGATATGAAAACAATCTTCGTGCTGTATTGCCATCATTCATATTGCCCGACCCTTGTTTTGGCTGATCTTAACTCTTTGTTGGTTTCGTTGTTTCTTATTAATATGTGTTCCATAAGTCGTATTCTCGCATGTAGTGGTTATAATCCAAATTCATATGCATCAGTATTATCTAATGATTTTGTCGGGACTTGATTTAATTGGCTTGATGTTGCTTGGCATATGATGCAGCTGGATGCAGCCTTCGTGTTAGTCAAAGCCTGGCCTACTTTTCCATCTATCATTGTTAGCATTAGTTGGTATTTTACTTCAATTTGCTGCCCATCTAACTGTAATTGTAATGGCTGTAGTCTTATAATTTGCGCCTTGATATCAGTAACTTCATTGTTAATGGCATCATGAGTTTCTTTTTTTAATTCAAATTTGATTGGCCTGCATTATTTCGTGGAAGATGGTGTCTCATTTTTTCAAATATCGTTTGTGTTATACTAGTGGAAGGCTTTAAATCTTCTAAAATCTTTTTCAATCGCAATGGTACAAATGATTTCATGAACATATCTGAGCCCGAATTATTTTCACATATACTTGTTTGTATTGCTTTTGTCCCGAAGAACCATCACAACCCCATTTACAAAAAAGAATTAACATCTTTCAGTTTCCGCCTCTTAAATCTATCGCTGCAGTTGTCCAATGATTTGCGTGGTCTTGCAGCCTTATCTTGCTTTGATGTTTGCACTTTTTATATAAAAAAATTTTTTTTTACTGTAGCTAACTTCTTGTAGCGTTTTTTAGTGCTTTGACTAAATTAGATAATTGCTCTTGAATTTCGGTGCCAAACGAATTTAAGTAATTTTATTTTAACGTAACTAAGAACATCTTCCTGGTTTTTGTTTCTAAAATACTCTTCGGCCAGTTCTTTATAACTGAAGCTCTCCATATTTTTCTGAATATTTTTAATTGCGACTGTTATTGCTGAAATATATTATGGCAATTGAGTTTGTATTCAAATGTCACTTTCTTATAAGCCTTCTCATAAGCCATCATACTATGTTTCTAGGTAAAATAAAAAGCTAAAAAATGGCATTAGTGCATTACTACCTAAAATGAAATATAAAAACCCACTACACAAATGAACTACCTGTGTGTGTTTTCTTTACTACTTGCATTAGTGCATCGTTAAGTAAAATAAAAAGGTATAAAAAAGGTATGATAATAAAAAAAAAAACCCAGGTTACTAATGAATTACATCCTCTGTGTATTGACATTCTAACTTATAAATGTATTATGGTAATAGAACAAATAATGACTATTATAAACTATAAAATACCTAAAGCACAAATTTAACACACCATTGTATACGAGTACTTATAGGGCTGTTTAAATAACCGTAATTTGAATTTTTTTTGAGTAATTTCATTAAAATGAAAAAAGTCTTTTACCCATGGATCGTCACGGGTGCAAAAGTATACATAGGGTTAAAGAGGACACTTTCACATTTCTCTGGGTGGTATACGTCTCTTGTTCCCTTTTATTCCCTAGAAGTTCTATTTCACTAAAGTTGAAATTTAACAGAAATTTAGAAGTAAAAATAAATATTTCAGAACAACCCTAATACTTAATAGTAGGGTTGTGACCACTTATAACTTATACATACCTACCAACCTTGTAAAGAAGACCGCAGGTCATTATCGATGAAAACTTGCGAGTAGTAACCATTTAATTTTGATAAAAAAAAACAAAAAAAATCACCTTTTTCTGAAATAAAACAAAACAGTTGAGTTTGACAGCATGCCACACCCACAATTAGCAATAGTTTAACCTAATTTTTTAGCTACATTAATTTGGGTATATTAGCTACAAAATGGCGTTAAAATTTTAAAATTCGGTGACAAAAAAATTCCTGATCTTTGACCTCATTTTCTCAAAAACTTGACCCTGTGGAAATATTTGGAATACAGATGTTCTCTAAAATAAAGTTTGAAAAATAAAGGAAGTAAAAAATATAATTAACAATAAAGTATAATGGGAGAAGAATGAATACTTCGCTTGTGTCTTGAATCCTAATCACGACATATCGATCGGCAATTTTTGGCAAGCATTCAACTGCTGTTTTTGCCCTGAAGCGATTCCTGAAGCGATTCCATGTTCGTCACTAATTTTACGCAAATTATCGGGGAAAAAAAATCTAGCTGGCTATCTAAAAAGTGTATTTTCAGTGACATATTTACACCCATTTCACCAAAAGTGCTTAAGTGGCTGGAAATCCCTTGCAAATGTGTTTATTTTTCTCCACATTATACTCTATTATTAATAATAATTTTTAAGGCTCTTTAATTTGATACCTATATTCACATATGGATGGAAAGATTTAAATTAATTTTTTAAATATTTTTATATCTCCAAAGTCCTTTAAAATTGAGAAAAGATAAAAAATGTTCATAGTTAAGACTTAATTAATAAAGCTATTGGATCAAAATTGAAGTATGTCGTAAAGTATACATAAGATTTCAACATATTTATATTTTTGTGAGAAAAATTATATTGGTAAACTTTTACAGGTGAAAATAGAAGTTCAAGTTATTTTATGAGGGTCTCAATTTTGGTTATATCAACCTAAAATGATAAAACATTATAAATAAGTTTTTTTTTCTAAAGAAATACACATACCACGAGGGCTTTGTGATAAGCACCTGTACCCTTTTATTTTTAATAACGAAATTTATTTTTATTTAAATAATTTACAAGAACACGTCAGAACTCTTAAAAAGTTTTCACAGAATAAAAAATCTAAAATACAATTATTTCGAAGAAAATTAAATTGAACAGTTTTTCAAGAAACAAAGTATATTACAGTAACCTAAATAATAATAATAATAGCAGTAAAACAACACCCCCTCTCAATTAGATAGTTTTAACATACTTCTGATTGTAACAAATGTTGACTTATCTAAAGCCTTCGTAAAAATATCAGCTACTTGTTTCTTTGTTGACACATGTTCAATTTTCACAATTCCCTTCATTACATAATCCCGAATAAAATGATGTTTGATGTCAATATGTTTACTTCTTTTACATTCAGTATTTTTCGCCATAGCAATACACCCTGCATTATCTTCATACAAATTAAACGAATCATCCGAGTTTAGTATACACAAATCTTCTAGTATTCCCTTCAGCCAGATACCTTCTGAAGTTGCACAACTTAGAGCCACATATTCAGCTTCACTTGATGAAGTCGCCACAGTTGTTTGTTTTTTACTTGACCATGAAACAGGACATCCAAATACATAGTAAACATAACCACTTGTTGATTTACGATCTTCTATATCAGATGCCCAATCAGCATCAACAAAACCAACCAGAACATCTTTGGTTATATTTTTGTCATATTTTAATTTCATTGTTTTAGTTCCTTGTAGGTATCTTAAAATTCTTTTTAATGCAGTCCAGTGTATCTCATTATAACTTTCTTGATGTCTTCCCATATAACCAACAGCATAGCATATATCTGGTCGTACACATAACATTAGATACATAAGACTTCCTAATAATTCCCGATATGGACAGTCATA
Organism: Cordilura impudica; assembly: GCA_963682025.1. NCBI lineage: Eukaryota > Metazoa > Arthropoda > Insecta > Diptera > Scathophagidae > Cordilura > Cordilura impudica. Next base: position 51,827,137 of record OY821521.1, read on the forward strand.
AACATTTTGGTTATTTCGTGGAAGTTGTAGTCCTTTTTCCATTGGAGTTTCAGATAGATTACAATTTATCATGCCGAATTTATTCAACAGCTTTTCTATACTCGCTTCTTGACTTAAAAGCATTGTACCATTTATTTTATTATATTTTATCTTCATGCCTAGGTAGTACTTTAACTCACCACAATCCGACATTTCAAAAATAGATGACAGTTTTCTTTTAATTTCATTAATTTCTTTTTCATCACTTCCGGCAAGTAGTACGTCATCAACATATAACAAAAGATAAATCATTCCACATCTTGAATTTTTTATATATAAACAATAGTCGTGATTTGACCTTTTAAATCCAAGATTAACCAAAATAGAGTTGAATTTTTCATTCCAACATCTAGGACTCTGCTTTAACCCATATAAAGACTTTATCAATTTTAATGCCATACCTGGATTCGTATTCAAACCATCAGGTACTTCCATATAAATATCTTCGTTCAATTCGCCATGAAGAAAAGCTGTTTTTACATCTAACTGGTAAAAGCTATAACCTTTATTTACTCCAATTGCTAATACAGTCCTTAAAGTAGTAAGTTTTGCTACTGGAGAATATGTTTCTTCATAATCAATTCCGTACTTTTGAAGAAAACCCTTTGCTACTAGTCTAGCTTTGTATCGAACTGGATTACCATATTCGTCAGTTTTAATCACAAACACCCACTTTGTCTTGAGAAGTTTTTTATTCGCAGGTTTATTCACTACTGACCAAACATTATTCTTCTTCATCGAATCTAATTCTTTTTCCACAGCATTTAACCATTTTTCACGATAAGGATTTTGATTAATTTCGGCATATGAATTTGGAATTGGCACATCGCTAACAGCTTCAAATAATGTATTGAAATAATCTGTAAACTTTATTGAAGGTTTTCTTTGTCGTTCACTACGTCTTGGAACATCACATGGTGAGCATTTGTTTTGTTGTAAATTTGATAATTCAATAGAATCTGAATTTTCAATTACTATTTCATTTTGATCTTCAATATGAACCGATTCTGGTTCTTCTAATTCTTCTGAAAAAGATTCTTGATTAACAGCATCATTAATTTCAGAAACGACACAGTCTTCATCTATATCCCCCTCTTGCTCGTTTCGCTGAATAATTGGAATCTTTGGCTTATTTTTAACCATTTTAAACGGATAATTAAATTCATTAAATTTACAATCACGCGCCAGAACTACTTTACAATTTTCTTTGTCCCATAGTCTATACCCATTGTGACTATAACCAATCATAACGTATGGTTTGCTCTTAGGATCAAGTTTCTTTCGCTTCTTGTTTGGGACCCATGCATACGCAAGACATCCAAAAACCCTTAACTTACTTAGGTCAGGTTTTGCTTTGAACCACAAATCAGCCGGTGTATTTATACCCTATACCACTATGTGGTTTGGGTATAATGACTTTGTGCTGCTGTTTGTAACAACCAAAAATATTTGACCTAGACCCATCTTTAATTATACCGATCGAATCAGAATCACTTTCTGAGTTGATTTAACAATGTCCGTCCGTCCGTCCGTCCGTCCGTCCGTCCGTCTGTGTGTCCATGTAAAGCTTGTAATCAAACTGCAGGTCGCAAATATGAATATATTTTGATGAAATTTGGTATATAAGCTTTTATCGGCCATGGGATGAACGCTATTGAAATTGGTGAGAATCGGTCCATGTTCAGACCTAGCCCCCATACAAATTACCCATATGAAATCGACATAAATTGCCATAAGATCCAAATTGTCATATAGATATTACTCAAATTGGGTTTGTATGCGTTCATTACATCCACTAATGAGTAGTCCAAAAATGATCCCTTTGACCCCATATAGAGCTGCTTCCCGATCTTCACTTAAATCTATTAAAAAACAAAAATATTGAACTGATTCTTCTCAAATTTTGTTTGTACATATTTTTGCAAAATACAAGAGACTTTACCAAACATGATCAGGATCGGTCCATTTTTGGACCTAGTCCCTTTATAGATATAGCATCCGATATGAATTTTTTCATATCTGCAGCCAAAAAAATTAATAAAAATCCCACTCAAATTTGGTTTTTGCTTATTTTCAATGTCCAGTTCGTTGGGCCTAAGAGATAGGGTTTCTAAACGCATGGTATAGGGTATCGTATAGTCGGTCTAGACCGACTATAATTTTCTTACTTGTTTTAGTTGTTAATGATTTAGTTGGACTTCTATTTATAATATATGTTGCAGCATATACTGCTTCTACCCACAAATACTTTGGTATATTAGCTTCGATCATTATGGCACGAACTTTTTCAACCAGTGTTCTGTTAAACCTTTCTGCTACTCCATTCTGTTGAGGTGTAAAAGCTATAGATGCAGCTAACTGTATGCCCTTGTTTTTACAATAAGTTAACATAATATTTGATTTATATTCACCACCATTATCTATTGTAAGCATCGAAATATTTCTACCAAACTTGGCCGATACCATGGCTTCATATTCTTTAAATTTTTCAAATACCTCAGATTTCTTTTTGATAGTAAAAACATTTGTGAAATGAGTATAGTCATCTATGAATGTAACAAAATAATTACAACCATCATACGCCACAGGTGATATTGGTCCACAAACATCAGAATGGATATGCTCTATAACTCTAGTAGCTCGATCCCTTGTACCTGCAAATGGTTTACGACATTGTTTACTTTGAGCACATACTTCACAAAATCTGTTCAAGTCGACATTTGGAATACCATAAACCATATCATGTTTAATTAATTCATTTAGGGATTGATTACCAATATGTCCCATTCGTTTATGCCATAATTCACCATATTCATCTTTGGTTAATTGACATTTTGAAATTTTAATTTTAACTTTCATCTCAAATAAATTTCCCACTCGTCTGCATTTTGCTAACTCATTATTATTTTTCACAAGTATAGCATAGTTGTTATTAAAATTTACTTTAATATTAGCATTAACTATTTTATTAACTGACATTAAGTTTTCATGGAAGTCAGGACTGTATAAGACATCTTTCAAATGTAATTCAATTCCAGTATTACTAATACAACATACTTCACCAATATGATTTGCTACAACTGATTCACCATTAGCCACTCTGATAACGCGTGGATCATCAAGCTTTCTTATATTATTAAAAATATATTTATCCTTTACAAAATGATCTGATGCTCCAGAATCAAGCGTAAATAGAACGTCTTCAGTATTGTTAGATTTCGGTAACTTATTTCTATCTGCCATAAAACTTACAGATCCTTTTTTAGCAACAAAAGCATCTTTGACTCGACAATCCTTTTTCATGTGACCATACCGTCCACATTTGTTACATTTTCCATTAAATTTAGTATGTCTCTTTTTCGACACAAAAGCAGTCACATTTTCAACAACTTCTGGTACTTGCTGTTTCTTTTTGGCTTCTTCGGCTAGTAATCTTACTTTCACTGTATTTATGTTAATTTGTTCACTAGGTAAACTTTCAATTGCAGTAACAACTGCAATACGGGTCGCTGAAATCGATTTTTATCGAAAAATTGGGGTTTTGAAATATAAATTTTATTATTTTCTTTTTATTTTTAATGGTGCATGGTGGAGATGACGCAGGTTCAACCCTTACGGCTGCCCTTAGTAGAAACAATCTAATCAATTGTAACATAACAATTATTACAATGTTTAATATAATCACTGATCAAAGGTCAATGTCTGAAACCGGTCCGATTAAGAATATAGAGTAGTTATGATTTTTAGAGACACATGCTTTCTTCTTCTCTACCATACAATTATATAGAATTACAGTGAACTCTCAAAAACGTGAACTAATTTTTGCAAGGGGTGTTCGCGTTTCTGATTTTGTTCACCTTTGTGATTGCATTTTTTTTTTTAAATTGTTTACTACAGAATTGATCCACTTAGAATTCTATTTTATTCTATTCCAAGTACTTCAGAACCAATCATTTATGAATCATTTAACAAAAATATGAAAAGATTTTGAATATTTTTCTCCTGAAAAAATCTTAAATTCAAACATACATTTTTAGACAAAATTTTTAAATATTCAGATACTTGCTTATAGAAAAATATTACCATTTTGAGAAATTTTTCCCATTAGAAAACTTTCTGTTTCTGGGCATTTTTTAAATAGACCAAATTCGGAATCTAAGACAATTTTAGCATACCCAAATTACTGATTTTAATACGTTTTTGATATTTAACAGTTCCTAATTTCTAATACATTTACTATAAAAATAACTTTTATTCGGTACGTTTTAAAACAATTTTAATATAAAAAATTCTTAAATTCTGAGATACAGGAAAAGAGTTGAAAGTTTTCTATAAAAAATCGTCAGAATTTAAGAAGCTTTATACATGGAAGAAAAAATAGCTTAGAATTTAAGATTTTTCATACGAAAAGTTTGTCAGAATTTTAGACTGTTTTTTATGTTTTTTGTCAAACCTGTCTTGAAATTCTATAAGTTTTCTAAAAAAGGTATCATATTCTAAAAATATAATTCGGACCAGAGATTTTTAACAAGGTTCAGAAAATACACACACGAAACACACAATGTTTCTAAATTTTCTACGGTGCCCAACACAACCATGACTGTGTTCGTTTTAATATTTCGTTATTTACACGAACATTTTTGTATCACATACTTTTTGTTTCAATCACACATAAAGCACACATTTTTGAGTGTTGCTTTATTTGAAGTTCATGTTCTGGTACGTGTACTGAAAAAAAACACAGAACATGTACAATAAACAGGTTCGAGTTCAGTTATATTTTAAGTCGTGTTGTGGCTCGTGTAGTGAGAAAAAACAGAACATGTACGATAAACAGGTTCGAGTTCAGTTATATTTTAAACACGACTTAAAATATAACTGAACTGGAACCTGTTTATTGTATATGTTCTGTTTTTCTCAAAAATGTGTGCTTTATGTGTGATTGAAACAAAAAGTATGTGATACAAAAATGTTCGTGTAAATAACGAAATATTAAAACGAACACAGTCATGGTTGTGTTGGGCACCGAAGAAAATTTAAAAACAAACATAATTGATATGAAAATAAAAATATGTGTGTGTTGGTCTAAGTTATGTTTGTTTACATATATGTACGAGTTTTTTATTCAGTGTGTGTTTTTTTCTGAACTCTGATTTTTAAGATTTTAATAATAATCTTATCGCAAAAATAAACTTTTTTTAATAACACATAACACCTAGTACTTTTAAAAACAAAAACATTTTATTGATTTTAGAAATTAACTTTAATTAGGGATAACATAACAAATGGCTAATATAAATAGAGAAAAATAAATTTTCTTTAATGGATGGGAAAGGTGTTTTAAACACACTTTATTATAAAAAACATTAAAACTAACATTTCTTTACATAAAGAATATGAATTAAAAGAAATTATAGTTCCTTTAATGGTTCTTTGTAGACGAACAACATTCTTAAGTAAAAAATTCTGTAATCTTTTTTTGTTGTTTCTTTTGTTCCTGTGTCTTTAATACAGCCTTTTCTCTAAGATTTCTAAGTACTATAATGTAACTTTGGTCGACCATTTTACTTTCAGCCCATTTTGAAGTCGGTATCAATTGCATCAATAGCTTTCTTCGTTTTTATTTTAGTTATTGGCTCTTCTAAAATGGATTCATCATCGTCAGATTCTTCTTGGATTTCACAAATATTATTCTATTGAGTTCTCACTAGGGTTGCTAATCCCTTCCTCCACATTTGAAGCAGTAAATTCCACCGGTAATAACCTGAGGAATCAGGGTATTAAGAAGGTCAACTGCTCTTTCTTCTAACTGTCAAGTTTCTATATTATAGTTTTTTCTTCAAATATTTAAAGGGACGTTATAATCAGGGTCGTCATTGTCTGAAATCAAATTCAAAATATTTTTCCACTATTAGGATAACGTATCCTTTGATAGCCGATTCCATGCAGACTCTAGTTGAATAATTGCTTCCTTTAAAGTGATCTGCTTTATTGAGTCATGCAAATTAGTCCCCTTTGCTGCAATTGATGCTAAAATGCCATTTTTGTAATGAAGCTTTGTTATTTTGAATACATTCTGATCCATATGTTGGATGAGAATCCAAAAACATTGCACAAATTAAGCCATCTGCAGATTTGAACTCGGTTTCTGGTGGATGTGACAGTGCGTTATCTATTAACAAAATGTATTTTATTTGAAGAATTCTGTAACCTAAATAAGAACTTATAAAAGTTAAAGTTTCATTTTATTTTTATAAATGAGATGTTTTCACCTCAGGAACAACTGAGTAATGAAACTAGTCCTTAAAAATGGCAGATGTCATCCAAGCAGACTTTGAGCTTTTATAATTCACCGGGCATATAAAATTTTTGAAGCTTCTGGGATTTTTGGCCTTCCCAATCACAAGGAGTTTGATTTTAAGTGTTCCTGTCGCGTTTGTCAGGTTAATTTTTCCAACACAAGCCAGATTCATAGGCATTATAAAGTTGGTCATTCCATAGTACTTTAAACGCATCTACCAACTGGGGCTACTTAGAAAGCTTTTCTCCGCAAATTTTTAATATTCAAATACCGTATCTTTTTTTAAATCTCTGCAGCCATCCATCCATCACTGGCATTAAAACCACGGTTATTTTCATTAATTTTTGAGTGAACCTTTCTTTTAGAATAAGTCCACCTATTGGTGAGTTTTTCGTTCGAGTTTGAATAAACCAATTGTAAAGGGCTTGCTCCATTCTTGGAATCTCTGAGGTGTGTAACGTTTTACGTTTTCCAGAGCCGCAAAATGTGTTGTTAACACATTTTGTAATGGCTTCTTTCTTTTTTTTTTTACACAAATTGTCGATTTTGCGACATTATACTTTTTTGCTAAATTGGAAACACTTAAACCTTTTCTTAATAACTCAAGAATATCTGATTTTTCTTAAGAGTTAAAACTTTTGGCTTTTTAGTAGACATTTTTTTAACAAAAATTCACTTATAAAATCACTTTCAGTTTAACACTTACAGATGCTTTTATGAAAACTGTGGCAGGTCAACTGAAAGTTAAAAGAACCTGTTCACGTTAGAAAAGGTGTTTACTATAAGAACGTGGTGAAATTATTATTCGGGGATTCCCCAAATTACTAAAATAATGAAGAAAAATAAACATTTATTATTGAACTTTGTTCACGTTTTAGAATAGTCAATGTAAAAAAAAAGTGTTCATTTTTCTGGGACGTTCATGTAACTGGATGTTCACGTTTCTGCGAGTCCACTGTAATTGCAATCTGTCTGAAAAAAAGACGTTAAATATAAAAAATTTTTTTTTTTACTCTGCTTTGTTTTCACAAATCCAGACACATTAGTGTACTAGAGTGTTAAAGAAAATTATCCGTAGTTAAAATTAATAAGTTTGAGGAGTACTTTGATGTCGTTAAATTTTTAAAACTCAGTTCAAGTTCAGACCTCAGTAACTCGAGAAATAAGAAAAATATTTGCGTAAAATTAAATCTGTTAGGCCTTTCAATATAACAATATGTCTCTTTAGGAGAAATATGCATCCCCCTAAATATAAGATTTGTACCAAAGATTTGTGCAAATTTCATTATGGGGTTGAAATGGAAGGTACTTCGAAGACATCTAAATGATATAATTTTAGGCACAAATATTGCACATTCTGGAAGTTTGATTTTTGAACTGTTGTGTTGTGTTGTGTCAAAACTTCAAGTAAGTCGGAGCAAAACTAACGAAGACACAGCTTTTCAAACGACCAGCCCATAGGTATATCGTATATAAATCAGTTTTTAAAAAATTTTAAATCGATTTTCTCGCAAACAACATGTTTGAAGTCCGTGAACGTCATAACTCAAAATCTACTTGACCGATTTTTTTAAAATTTTATACACTATTTCTACACATAATTCTCCAAATAATCACGAAGAGCTTTTTTCTTTTTGACATTTTTCCCCATTTTTTTAACAATAAATTCATCGAAATTTTACAGCAAAAATCGTGTTTTTCACTACAAAATGCTACACAAAAAAAAAAAAAAAATAAATAAATTAAAGAAAAAACTCTTCGTGATTACCTCGGGAAACATATCATCTTTTAAACACATTTCGATTTTTTTTATTTCACATGATCCGGTAACGATGTTCACCGCAAAACTATTTTTTTTCGAGGCGCCTCCGGAGATTCGCTGTCACGGACTTATTTATTAAAATCTTTAATTGAAAATTTTTTCAAAGATACTTCAAATGTTATACTATAACGTGTTAACGTGTATATGAAATAAATAACCCAACATTATTAATATCTTCAAAGAAGAAATAATTATTAAATTACGCCTTTAAAACCTACAGAACTGATTTATCTAGTTTTGTGTTCATAAACAAATAAAAAAAAAAATTGTATGCTTCATAACCTCAATTTTTGGATAAAATTGATTTCAGCGACCCGTATGACCAAAAATTTAGAAAAAAAAACCAAAAATCTTTTTGGATATAAGAAATCATAAGAGTTACAAAAACCGAAAAAAAGTTTTTGGTGAAACGCCCTAATGCCCATAGTCTAACCAATCTTACGAACTTAAAATTTCATTTTAATAACCTGTATGGTTCTCAGCCGTTTAATTTCAGCTATTTAATATTTTTTGCATGCTAAGGAAGGCGCAGAGTCTTATTCATTTTCTTCATAATTATATAATTTTTGTCTCCATTAAATTTTAAGACATCTACAAAACATTACATTTAAAAAGTTAATTGAAGTCAAGGCCAGATACTTAACATACAGCCTGCGCATATTTAATTGAATTGATTTTCTTGTAACTACCTATGTACTGACATACAGAACGTAGAATGTTATTATTAGCAATTTACTTCAATTCTAAGTATTCACTCTCTAACGAGTTGTTATTTGTTATACCTACTTTAACAAGAAAATCGAGACAGATGCTACAGACGGCTATGGTTCTATATACAATTTTTTATTCAAATAAAATACAAACAACAAGTTGTTTCATAGTTTTCTTTGTAATTCCAATTTAAATTACTTTCCTATACTACGAGTATTATTATTACTTTGTTGTAATTTGTCAAGTTACTTTGAGTATATTATTTCGTTTTGAGTTCTTTAAAAAGAACTTCCATTACCTTTTGTATTGTTTTGTATCATTTATAGGCTTTTAATTAAAAACAAGTAAGAAAATTATAGTCTGTTTAGGCCAACTATGTGATATGCTATACCCAGAGTTCAGAAAAAAAAAAACACACACTGAATAAAAAACTCTTACATATATGTAAACAAACATAGCTCAGACCAACAAACACATATTTTTATTTTCATACCAATTATGTGTGTTTCTAATTTTTGTACGGTGCCCAACACAATCATGACTGTGTTTCCTTTTAATATTTCGTTATCTACACGAAAATTTTTCTATCACGTATTGTTTGTTTCGAAAACACATAAACCACACTGATTCGAGTGTAGCTTTATTTTAAGTTCATTTTCTTGCACGTGTACTGCTAAAAAACAGAACATGTTCTTCAACGCGTACATCTAAAAATTAAAACATTATCCACTCGCGATCGAAAAAATCTGAAACACCCCTATAATAACGACAACAATTGTTTCAACCAAATTGTTTCAACCAGTAATAAAAAAAAAAAATTAAAAATTATAAAAAAATTAAAAAAGAAAATTAAAAAAAAAATAAATAAAATAAATATAAAAAGATAGTAATAAAAAAGAAAACAGAGAAATTTTATATATTGTTTATGACTTAATTTCGTTTATTTTCCAATCGCGAGTGGATAATGTTTTAATTTTTAGATGTACCCGTTGAAGAACATGTTCTGTTTTGTTAGCAGTGCAAGAAAACGAACTTAAAGTAAAGCTACACTCGAATCTGTGTGGTTTATATGTGTTCGAAACAAAAAATACGTGATAGAAAAATGTTCGTATAGATAACGAAGTATTAAAACGATACGCAGTCATGATTGTGTTCGGCACCGTACAAAATTTAGAAACACTGATAATTGATATGAAAATAAAAGTATTTTTTGGCTGCTTTGGAACAGAACATTGTGTGTTTCATGTGTGTATTTTTTGAACCTTGGCTATACCAAGAGTTGTGGAAAAGGTCGTAAATTGACGTATCAAGTAATCAGATATGACATTTAAGTGAAACTGTCATGTAAAGTTTGAAATTACACATGAGAGACTATATTTTTTGGAATAAAAAGAAATAACCATAGTATAAAATAGCTACACAACGAACTTCTTTCCCGTACTCTGTCCATCAGTCTTTGAACGAGACCTTTATCCACTTTTCTCTCGGCTAAATTACACTTAGCAAAGAACTTATCTAGGGCAAAAGGGGTTTTAAAAATTAAATCTTATATGAAAAGTTAAAAAAAATATATAATAATTTTTCTCTAAAACTAAGCAAAAAAACTTTAATATGGATTCACCTATATTTTAAAAAAAAATTAAGTTATATACGGTAAATTAAAAAGTTTCTAGAAGTGAATTTCTTTCGAAAACTAAGCAAGATACAACAAAAAGGCATTTCATTTTGAATCAACTGTATTTTCAAACAAAAAAATTCAATTGTAATGCATTTTTCTCGAAAATAAAGTAAGATACAGTAAAACGGGCTTTGTATTCACCTTTATTTTTCACAAAAAATTAAATTTTATGTGAAAGAAATTTAAAAATCTTAAAAATGCATTTTTCTCGAAAACTGTGCAAGATACAGCAATAAAAGTTTTAATTTAAGATTATCTATAGTTTTCAACAAAAATACAATTTTATATGAAGAATTAAAAAACTAACAAGTGACAAAAATGAAAGAAATATAAAAATATCTTAAAAATAAATTTTTCTCGAAAACTAAGCCAAAAACAACAAAATAAGTTTTATTTTGGGATTACCTATATTTTTCAGTAAACAGTAAATTATATGTGAAAAATTAAAAAAAATCTATAAAAATGCAGTTTTCTCGAAAACTAAGCAAGACGCAGGACAAAGGGCTTTAATTTGGGAGCAACTATATTTTTCAAGTAATCTATATGTATAATAGCGCAAGCATGTATATTTATAGCTTATAGGTGGCTAAACCATCAGACCGAGCTTCCAGATTTGTCTGATTATTAATGTGAGTAGTCGGACAAAAATTGGGCGGAATCGAACCAATGGACCAGGCACCCCCATATGAAGTATATCTTAAATGTCATATATTTGGAGTACTATATAGAGGGGGCTTTGCGTGAGCCCATAAATTATTCCTGTGATTAGTCGGTCAAAAATGGGCGTAATCGGAGCAGTGGACATGACACCACCCATATAAATTACATATATGTATCATATAATTGGAGTACTATTAAAGGGAAAGCCTTGACACTTTGTACGAGCCCATCAGGTATTAATGTGAGTAGTTAGATAAAAAATGGGCGGGATAGGATTAGTGGGCGTGGTACCTCCTATACAAAAAAGGGACTATGAAAGCGACAGTCTTTAAAGTTTTGACAACTACATTAATTACAAATGTGAGTAGACGTGGAAAATATGGGCGAAATCGCCAATCCAAAAATCGCTGAAATCAAAAATCGCCTTAATCAAAAATCGCTAAAATGAAAAATTGCCAAATGATATTCTAAATTCAAGGCCAATGGTTAATTTGGAAAATCCACATTTTTCTCAGCTATATGTAGCCTACTCCGGAGTAGAACACCGAAAAATTTGATAATTTTTGCACCGAGTGAAAAAAATTTTTTTTTTGCATATCACCAAGCATTGAAAAAAGTAAATAAAATAATTAAAATACGTTTTAATTGCACATTACAAACTTCGTAGGAAAAATTGATTATGAAAACGTACATGCCAATAAGCCTGGGTACTAAAGGGTCCGCCATCTAACATTTTTTTTTTTAACTAGTGCTTATTTCGTGAATGGTAACACTTAGCTCATGTCTGATTTGACAGATAATTAGTTTTATCCTTCCGCTGAACGAATATGGTTGTGTATACGCTTGAACAACGCTGGGAAATATTGCGACATTACTTTGAAAATCATGGTAATGTTGCAGAATGTGTGCGAAAATTGCGTACGGATTTTGGAAGAAGAGAAGCACCGTCAGCTCCGTATGTTCGATATCTTGTGAAAAAAGTGAAAGAAACAGTGCGTACACCCGAGAGTATTGCTGCTGTGGCAGAAAGTGTGCGTGAAGCGCCATCAACATCAATTCACCGTCGTTTTCAAGAATTGAACATTTCGGAGGCATCATTGAGACGAATTTTGCATAAAGACCTTGGTATGATGCCATACAAAGTCCAATTGGTTCAGGAGTTGAAGCCAACTGACCATCCAATGCGTTTTCGCTTCGCTAAGTGGGCCTGCGATCGACTTACAGAAGATGCCGATTTTGCCAAAAAAAAATCATCTTTTCAGATGAAGCTCATTCTGATCTTGGCAAGGAGTGGCCGTTACAGTCAATGGCGATCGTTATCGGGCCATGTTGAACGAATTTTTGTTCACAAAAATTGAAGAGGAGGATATTGGCAACATTTGGTTTCAACAGGAAGGCGCTACGTGCCACACAGCCGAAGCTACACTCGATGTTTTGCGAACTGTTTTTGAAGATCGATTATCAGCCGCAGAGCTGATGTCGTTTGGCCACCTCGGAGCTGCGATTTGACACCGTTGGACTATTATTTGTGGGGTGCCCTCAAAGATAAGTGTTACGCCAACAAGCCAGAGACATTTGACGCTTTAAAGGACAATATTCGTGAAGCCATTGGTGAAATACAGCTGCACACAATCGATAATGTGCTAAAAATTGGACCGATCGTGTAGGCTACTGCATGGCCAGCCGAGACAGCCATTTGAATGAAATTATTTTCCATTATTAACCGGAAGGATTGTACTTTCAAATAAAAAAAGAAATTTGAGATAATATTCAGTAGTTTTTTTTTTTATAGCATTTTCAAAAAAAAAAAGTTATTTGGCGGACCATTTAGTACTTTATAAGAAAATATTTAAAAAATCAGTGTTTTTTCTCGAACTAAATTATCTTTGATGACATTCAACAGCAGTTAATGTTTTCGATGTCGCTGAAACCGAATATGAAGTTAATTTTTTGGGGTCACACACTTTATCGACATGAAATTGTTTTCCTATCCCCTCCGGATAATCCTTAGGATCCTTTACTATAACACCCGTGTATAACTTTATAAAAATTATTTTTTTAATTTTAGGTTATACTTTTATTATATTTCTGTCAGTTTTTCTCCGAAAGTAACATTTTTCATTAAATTGCTGATATGTATTTGTCCCAATCAAAATACCTGTAAAATATTTTTTTTTGCTTAATTGTACACTTAAATTGATCAATATTCTTCTGCTGGTCATAATTCGGGGCAATCTACCTAGATTGTGTTCTCCATAGAGTCTATCTATAGTGGCAACTGGGTTAATCGGGCCAAACTAACGGTTCAGTTGCATTCAGATCCACAAATTTCACCTGCCTGTTGTAAAATAAGGTTTCGATTTCTTAGAATTAAAGTGAATTTGCCGATTTTAACAATGTTTGATTTGAATTAAATTTCTGCTGCAAAAACGTTAAGGATATTGCACAAGGACTTCGGTGTCCCCATTCGAACAAAATGTTTACAAGTGATTCAAACATTTCCAATAAAGCAGAGAAAGCGTTAAAGACAAAGAGCGCTGCGGACGTGACAAACATCAACTGATGAACAGCTGATACTGTTGACATATCAATAGGATCAGCCAACACCATTTCAAAAGACTATGAGTCTCAAACGCGTCAAATCTAGATTGGTTCGAAAAACACATATATTTTTGAAAAAAGCGTGGTATTAATATCTGTGAAACAATCCTTTCTGACTACCAGAATGAAATTAAATGCATGATTACCATCAAGCGAATATCGCGCAAAAGGTGAAGAAAGGCGCCGTAGTCCTTCAAAATCAAGGTTATGTTAACAGTTTTTGTATCCTATACCACCCTATGGTCACGGTATAATGAGTTAGAGCTGATGTTTGTAACTAATTTGGCGATGTCCTTCTGTCCATCTGTCTTTCGTTCTGTGTATCCATGTAAACCTTTTGACATATTTATTTATTTTATTTTATTTTATTTATTTTATTTATTTGTTCATAATAGATTACAAGCCCTTCGGGCCTAATTAATCCAGAATATACATATGGCAGTAAAATAAAAAACAGAAAAAAAAAACTTATTACTATTACAATTCAATTCAAAATAATTATATTTTCCATAACTTAAAAATAAAGCTTCTGAATAAAATAATTAATACAATATATATATATATATATATTGTAAAAAAAATCGCCCCTGCTGAATTTTGGATTATTTTAACCCTAGGAGCACATAAGGGTAACTTTTCGGAAAATATAGCATAATTTTATTTCCCAAGGGTTTCGTCTAGTTTACTACAACAATTAATCTGTTTAAATATGCCAAAATTCAAAATTTGACCTTGGCAGGGAATAGGTTAACGTTGTTCGATTTATTCCAAATTTGTAGCATTGAAGACTTGCATATTTGGATATTATATTTTAAGCGTCACATCTAAAAATTCAACAGCACTTACAAAATATTTGAATTTTTTTAATAAATTGACTTTTATTAGCTTAGGGTCATATGTGACCCTTAGTCCAAAAGGGATAATGGAGTCATATAATTTTTTTTCCGAAACCTTAGGCTATTAAGATAAAACTAGCAGATTCCAGCGCTCGAAATTCGAGTGCAATTTCTAGGTAACTTTATTTTTCAACTTAGCCAATTCACAACCCTTTCTTGGTTTATTATTATTGTGAATGAAGAAAACAAACTCATTTGCTAACTAATTAACAAATTTAATAAACACACACGTGGCTTATGTATAATTTTATGTATGTGTTAGTAGCAACTTTAAATATAATTTGCTCAAAATAAATGAAAAAATTTTAAAATGTGTAAATCTGGTGAACAGCAAAAAGAAATAATTTTCAATTAATATAGATTTGGTCAAAATCGGGATAAAACGCTAATATTATAGATATAGATATAACATTCAAAAGTAGAAAACTGCTAAATTTTTGATATAAAGTATTTAGAAAGAGTACATTTACTCAATATTTCACAAAAAACTAATTTTTCTCGAAATGCGCAAAAAATTCTTTGTAAAAAAAATTCTGGCAGAGGAATTTATTTAAAAACTAATCTCTGACATATATTTAACAAAAATTTAAAGTGCCACGTCCATTTTTTGAAATTTTGTTTAAGAAAATTTTTAAAAACTTAAAAAAGGAGTTTTCAAAATTTTATCAAAAAAATTTTCCATCTTTGGTCTCATTTCGCAATAGGTTAACAACGCGTTAATAAAACAATACTTCATATCTGAGTGCTTATAGGTATAGAGACCAAAAAAATTATTGCTTTAATCAATTTCTTAAAGTTAAAAAAAATCTGTCAAATTTCACGACCTAGTTTTTTTTTTTTGCCACAAAAGTGGTCTAGGGCATTTGCTATTTCTTGGCGAGTTTTTATTTGATTTTGAAGTTATATAGCTTTTTAAAGAGATAATTTAGTACTGAAATCGAGTCATATAACAACTGGTCGAAAAAGTTAAACTATAGAACGAAATTTACGTAAAATCTGAAAAAAGTCATATTTTCCCCATATAAACACACTTGTAAATATCAGTCACGTTGAGGCACCTGTATTTTTTTTTTTTTTTATTGACCCAAAACGTTGTATTTCTCAGTTTTTTTGCTATTCGCATATTTCTAGGGGGTGAGATCGAGCGTTTGAACAGTTTTTTAGTCACCATATAAAAATAACCATATAAAAACAAGTAAGAAAATTATAGTCGGTCTAGACCGACTATACGATACCCTATACCATGCGTTTAGAGACCCTATCCCTCAGTCCCAACTAACTGGATATAAAAAAATAAGCATAAACCAAATTTGAGTGGGATTTTTATTATTTTTTTGGCTGCAGATATGAAAAAGTTCATATCGGATGCTATATCTATATGGGGACTAGGCCCAAAAATGGACCGATCCTGACCATGTTTGGTAAGGTCTCTTGTATTTTGCAAAAATATATACAAACAAAATTTTGAGAAGAATCAGTGCAATATTTTTGTTTTTGATAGATTTAAGTGAAGATCGGGAAGCAGCTCTATATGGGGCCTATGACTAAGAGTTGTCCCACAGGGATCATTTTTGGGCTACTGATTAATGGATGTAATAAACACATACAAACCCAATTTGATTAAGATTTATATGATAATTTGGATCTTATGGCAATTTAAGTCGATTTCATAGGGGTCATTTGTATGGGGGATAGGTCTGAACATGGACCGATTCTCACCAATTTCAATAGCGTTCATCCCATGGCCGGTAAAAGCTTATATACCAAACTTCATGAAAATATATTCATATTTGCGACCTGCAGTTTGATTACAAGCTTTACATGGACACACAGACGGACGGACGGACGGACAGACGGACATCGTTAAATCGAATCAGATAGTGATTCTGATTCGATCGGTATAATAAAAGATGGGTCTAGGTCAAATATTTTTGGTAGTTACAAACAGCAGCACAAAGTCATTATACCCAAACCACATAGTGGTATAGGGTATAAACATCCGATATCATATTTTTATATTGGCAGGCAACAAATTTATGACAATGGAACTCATTTGTGCTTATTTTCTATATCCCATTAATTGGGCCGATCTAGATCAATTATAATTTTCTCAGTTGTCTTCGATTGTCGACCAAACTGTTAACAAGGAATACTATTTGAATATTATGCGTTGTAAATTATGAGCAGACAAGTCTTGGTTTTTGAACCACGATAATGCACCGTCTCACAGTGCCTTGGTTCCTCTAGACCATTTGGCACAAATTTCGACTCATATCGTTCCAAAACCATAGTATTCGCCTCATTTAGCACTGTGGGGCTGGCTATTTATTAAAGAGAGAATTGGTTTTGCTGTACAGAAATGGGAAATTGCGAGCTAAATTATGGGAAAGTGCCTGTTATGTCTATAGGAAATGCATGCTAAATGGTAAAAATACATGTCATGTGCATGTTTTTGTTTATCGAAAGATTTTTATTTGCAGCTTTGCAAATCATTTTTCTTAATTCAGCATGCAATTTCCCTACATTTAGCATGAACATTCTTCCCATTTTTAACAGAAAAATTCCCATTTTTAGCATGCATTTTCCCATAAATTTGTCCAAATTTAGCAAACATTTTGCCATTTTTGACATGCATTTTTACCATTTGGCATGCATTTTCTATAGACTTAACAGGAATTTTCCCATAACTTAGCATGCGTTTTCCCACTTTTACCAAGCGCTTCCCTTAGTCTCTTTACTAAACTCAAATGACCACTCTGGCGATACCATTTTATATCGATTGAGGAGATAAAAGCGCTTTGAAGGCCTTTCCGAAAAAAAAAAATTACTTTGAAGGCGATGAAATTTATTTGTTAGAATAAAAGTCACCACTTAAACACAGCAGTATACTTGCTATTGCGACCTATAGTTGGCACCAGGTTTACGGACAGACAAACATCGTTAGAATCAACTCAGAAAATAATTCTGAGCCAATCGGTAGTTACAAACTTCAGCACAAACGTATAGCTTAACCACATAGTGGTGTAGGGTATAATTTTTTTTTATCCTATCTATATTTTAATAATGATTACAGTTAAATTTTGTTTTACTGAATAATGGAAGTAGTTAATAATGGGTTTCCATTTTTTGAATTTGTATATATTCCATATTTTTTTTATTTAAATAATTTAATTTTTTATTGTATGCAACAATGTGTTTATTTGAGCCTTTTCAGATCCCATAATCTAGTAATCTTAATTATAATATCTACATATATTCTGTATTGTTGTGGCTGTAGTTGTTGTACTTCAAAGTTGAATGTTTCATTTTACACATTTACACAGTTTCAAGTACTTGCAGTAATTTATCTTCGCATACATATTAAATCAAGTGTAATCCATTAATTTTTGTTGTTTGACTGCACAACGCAAAGCTTTTTTCTTTTTGTTCTAGTACTTATCTCCCCCAACCCCAAAATAAAAGTTTGCACTTAGTTGGTTCTTCTTTGTTTTATTCGTCAGTCAACCACCTCGTTTTTATTTGAAGGAATTGCTTTATGTCGCCTACTACAGGAATAACAACTTGCAGCTGTTTGTACGATCCATACATATTGTATCAGTATTATGCAGAGATGTGTGGAAAAATAGCACTTTATATGACCTAAGATTTAACACAATCATAGAGCATCTGACTTTGTCAGACAGTTTAAAAATTATAAATATCAGGTTACTCGTACAACTGTTAGATCCTTATAAGAAATCTCATCTCTTTCGAATTCAGCTACTCCAACTTTGTTGGTCCTCAAACAATTCTTAAAGTATCTGATTTTGTCAGACAGATTAAGAAGTGTAATTGTCAGATGACATGTTAAAGTAACTTGTTGAACCGTTCCTTAAAAAATATCTCATTTACTTTTATCGCTTTCAAATTTAGCTACTCCTACTTTGATTTGGTCCTCAAAATAATGCTTAAGCATATAAAGTTAATCCATAAATTCCGCCCTTAATAAAAAGTTTAAATCGATGGCCAACAGAAAATTTTGCTTTTATTAGGAATATTAATTTCTAAGATTATTATTTTTTATTTTGTCATTTCGATGGATCTGCTACTGTGTTCAAAGGAAAATGTGACTTTTATTATAAAATGAAAAATCTTTATTTATTCTTCCAAATTATTTTCAATTTCGCAGTGATTCGGGTTTTTTTTTCCTTAATCGCTTCAAAACGGTGTCCCCAGAGTGGTCTTTTCAGTTTATTGAATAACTAGATGTCACACAGAATCAGGTGAATACGATGGTTTTGGAATGGAATGGGTTGAATTTTGTGCGAAATAGTCTCGAAGAACCAATGCAGTGTGAGACGGTGCATTATCGTGCTGCAAAAACAAAGAGTTCTCTTGTGCTCAATATTCCAGCCTCTTTTTGCGAATGGCTTCATGCAAACGACGCACAGTGAGACTAATCGCCACTGTTTCATTCAAATTAATCCACACCTCACATAGTTACACTGTTTGAGCTGGATTTTTTTTAAAATGTTCGCCTTGAATTTGCCCATCGATCCCTCTTTTGGAATTTTTGATTTCCGTATACATTTTTTGGAATTTGTCTCCAAAACTTGATGATATTTGACGCAAATGTGACCCTACGGAGAGCAAGAATGGGTTCTTTTAAATTTATCAGCTGAGCATCTTCGTTTACATTAATATTAAAAAACAATCTGTGTAAAACTGCTGAGAAAAATTTTTCACTTTTTTTTTTCAGAATTTAATAAAATATTTTTTTGAAATGTCAAAAAATGTCTCCAAAACTTCTAAAAAAATTTGTGAGTATTCCATGAGTATTCCACTTTTTATTCAAAAAATTTTCTTCAAAAGGGCATAATTTTCCAGTAAAAAGATCGCTTCTACACGAAAAGTTTTGGAAAAATGAAAACATTTTCTCCGTAGCTTCACGCAGACGGGGTTTTTTTAAAGTATATATTGCAACGAAGATTCTTAGCTGAAAATTTTTCAAAAAAAACCCATTCTTGCGCTCCGTAGGGTACATTTGTGGCAAAATTCATTTTTTTGGAGACAAATCCCAGAAAAATGTGAGCTGAAATGAAAAATTCTAAAATCAATGGCAAAATTAAGATGAACATTAAAAAAAAAGAAACCCCAGCTCAAACAGTTGAACTATGTGAGGTGTAGAGAAATTTGAATGAAACAGTGGCGATTTCTCCCACAGTGTGACGCCTAATACTCAAATACTCATTTTGAACAGCTTGAGCAGGCACAGGAATTTTTAATGCACCGTACCAAGATAATCGAAGAAATCTGTTAAGAGATAGAGTTAAGTCTTTAGAAAATCATCTAAGGAGCACTGGAATTTAAACAGAGCAGGTTTCTGAAAAATGTTAAGTAGCAAAAGACGACTGGCAAATTTTTAGGCAAGTCCGTCATTAATTTTTTTTTTAACAATCGCTTGGTGAAGACAAATTTAGCTATTTTGGAGAAATGAAAAAAATTAATTTCATGATGTTGTCAAACTCTTTGAAAGGCAAAACACTTACTGAAATCAAAATATGAGTTAGACGAAGTCCATGGCACACATTTGAACGTCCAGCTTATAGTGCGTTTACATCTAAGCAAAATCTAGTACATACGAGATTTCGAGCGAAATCTAGCTCACTAGACTAGACTAGATTTCCCATACAAAACAAAATCTACCTCGCTACTAGATTTGTGCAAAATCTAGTCAAACTTGGGCACTACCAAATGATACTACTGTGTTTTTTTAATATTGTAGTTAAAAATTACAACGCAGTGACTGAAAAATTCACATTTAAATACAAAAGCAAACAAGTTGAATAAAAAGGAAATAAAATATTAACAAAAAAAAAAAAAAAAAAAATGACGAATCTATAATAATAATTGAAAAGTTATAACTTTTTATACTGACATGTGCCCATTCCAATCTGCTAAATAATAATTGTGGAAATTGAATTGTTTTTGTTATTCAAACAATACATATTTAACAAATGCTGATGTTTTTTTTCGCAAAATTTCTATTTCAGTTTGTGCTTTTTTCAATTTTAATGGATAATATAATTATAAAATCTGTTCCATTTTAAAATTTTCCATATTTCCATTTTCCTATTGTTTTGTTTAATTTTGTATTTCTAATTTATATGTTTTATTTTAATCAGCTGTTTATTTTTGTGGAAACAAAATCTCACAAAATGTCAAAAAAGTTAGATGTAAACGGTATAGATTTTGAAATAGATTTCAACTAAAATCTACTAGATTTCCCCTCCGATGTAAACGCACTATTAGTCATTTACTTCGGAAATCATCGCTATAATCCACATATCGTGGATTTTTGTGACCAACAAGTTAAAATGCGTGAACTACTTGCAGTCACGGGGTTCAGTGATTTCAAAAAATTGCTCGACAAATTGGGTATGGATAAGATATCGGCAAGATGGGTGCCGCTTTTGCTCACAATCGAGAACAAACTCAGTCGTGTGTAACTGATTTAGTAGCTGGTTTAGACCTTTTCCGTCGTGATCCGTATACATTTTTTCACCGATGTATAATTTTTGATGAAAATGAAATTAAACAACAGTCAAAGCAATGGATTTTAACAGGTGAAACTGCCCTGAGGAGAGCAAAGTCCGAGTGACATCGGGTGGTAAGGTTTTGGCCACGGTTCTCTGGGATATGCATGGAACTGTCTACACTGATTACTTGACAAAAGAAAAACAAATAAATTATATTTTAATATTACTCATCATTATTGGGCCAATTAAGCGCAGAAATCAAGAAAAAAGGCACCCCAATTTAGTAGAAAAGTGATCTTCCATCAAGATAATGCTCACTTTTGCAGTTTGGATGGTTCAAAATACACGAGTTATTCTCCAAATTTGGTTCCAAGCACCTTTTACCTGCTTCCAATTTTAGAGAAATGGCTCGGCGGAAATATATACCACTCGAATGAGAAGCTCATCTCTGCAACAAAAACCTATTTAGGACATTTTGAAGTCTTACTTTGAGGAGGGTTTAAAAATTTAAAGAATCGCAAGCAGAAGTGCTCGAGTAAAAGGTTTTCGGTTTTCTTTTTAATATTATACTAGCAGATTCCAGCGCTCGAAATTCGAGTTCAATTTCTAGGCAGATTTATTTTTCAACTTAGCCAATTCACAAACCAACACTTTTATGGTTTAATATTATTGTGAATGAAGATAACAAACTCATTAACAAACACATTAACAAATTTAATAAAACACACTTACCATATGTATAATTTTATGTATGTATGTGTTAGTAGCTACTTTAAATGCAATTTACTCAAAATAAAGGAAAAAATTTAAAAATCTGTAAATCTGCAAAACGGCTAAAAAGAAATACCTTTCAAATAACATACGTTTGGTCAACATCGCGATAAAACGGTGGAACAAAACATCGTTCACAAGAAATCGCCCAGCGTTAATTGCTGCAAAGATAATATTAACACTATGTTTTAAGTTTTTTAAACATTTAAATAATATAATATTTATTGTAGTTTTAATTTCGATTATATGTAAAAAGAACTTTCGGGCACTTCTAGGAAAAGGTCCTTTTTTTTTAAGAAAACGCACTTTTTAAGAAAAGGTACTTTTTAAAAAAAATTTGCTTTTATAAGAAAATATAGTTTTTAAGAAAAGGTACTTTTTAGGAAAAGGTACTTTTTAATAAAACGTATTTTTTAAGAAAATGTATTTTTAAAGAAAAGGTACTTTTTAAGAAAAGGTAATTTTAAAGAAATGGTACTTTTTAAGAAAAGGTACTTTTAAAGAAAAGGTACTTTTAAAGAAAAGGTACTTTTTAAGAAAATTTTATTTTCGAAAGGGATGTACCTTTTTTATGAAAAGGCATTTATTAAGAAAATTCGCTTTTAAAATACTTTTTTAATAAACTGTGCCTTTTTGAAGAAAATGTACTTCTTGAATAATAGGTTCTTTTAAAGAAAATATACTTTTTAGGAAAGATATTTATTAAGGAAAGGTACTTTTTAAGAAAAGAAAAGATACTTCTTTAGTTAATGTTATTTTTAAGAAAAGGTACCTTTAAATGAAAATTAATCAGTTTAAAAGTAAAAATTTTCCCATTTTTGGGCCGTTTTTACCCCCTAAATGCTCAAATTTAAAATATGTTGTTCTTGGCCGATCTTTGTATTTCTGGTGGAATCTATATATCAATACGACGTTTTTATCCCCCTTAACTTTCGAAATTCCAAAAGTTTTCGTCTCATTTGATGTTTGTACCAATTTTTCATGTTTCTAGATTCAGTTATTTAGAAGATACAAAATGTAAAAATGTTCACCTTTTACGTATATGGTAGAGTCTGTGTACCAAATTTCATATATATAGATTAACATGTTAAGAAGATAAAAAAGGGTACCATTTTTACCCTTTTTTGCCAAATTGCCCACCTAAATGGCGGAAATTTGAAAAAATTAATTCTAAGCCAATGCTTGTTTCTTGGGTGGAATTTAAAAATTGATATTCCTAGATTCATTTGTTAAGAAGATACAAATGTTACCATATATCTCTTTTTTTTTGCCGTGTTTACCCCCTTAGTGTACGAATTTCTAAAAATCCATTGTTTGTGGATCTTTACGCCGATAGGCTCGAAGGGTTTGAGCTGGGCGATGATATCGATAAAAAACAAAAAAAATCAAAAGTAATTAACATGTTTTATTAGTTTTTTTTTATTTATCTTTTTAACTTATTAGAAAACATTTTTAAAAACATAACTTATTTAGGCTTTCATGATTTAATCGCGGCCGTATTTTTGTTCAAGAAATCTCTACTGTGGAATGCGGATATGAGATAGTTATAGATCAATTCTAACCACTCACCACGAACTTCCACATCTTCAAAGCACGACATTTCTTTTTTGTTAATTATATATATTAGCAGATTCCAGCGCTCGAAATTCGGGTGCAAATTCTAGGCAACTTTTTTTTTTATCAACTTAGCCAATTCACAAACCAACACTTTTTTGTTTTATTATTATTGTGAATGAAGAAAACAAACTTACAAATACATTAACAAATTTAATAAACACACACATAGCATTGTATAATTTTATATATGTGTTAGTATCAACTTTAAATGCAATTTACTCAAAATAAAGGCAAAAATTTAAAAATCTGTAAGTCTGGTGAACAGCTAAAAAGAAATACCTTTCAAAATATATACGCTTTGTCAAAATCGGGATAAAACGGTAGAACAAAACATCGGTCACAAGAAATCACCTAGTCTATTAATATTATAGATATATGTATATGGGGGATTTCATGTCAAATGCACCAACTTTTGAAACCGATGTCTTCCGATCGGGATGAAATTTGCACCAAGGTTAGTCCTATTGGATAGTAGTTTAGACACAATTTTTCAACAAGATCGGTCCAGATTCCTCTGACTTAGAGGGGATCAAATTTTGACATTTTGGCCAAACAGGTGTTTTTCTCATCCATGTAACTTATTACCTATTGTTCTCAGAAAATTTTCTCCCAAAGAGTTTAGATAGCTATTTCTTCAATATTTCGGAAAAAAATACTAAAAAAATTTGTAGATTTTTTTTTTTTGCTAAATTATAGCATTTTTTGCCTTTTTTTTCAAAAATGGCATTTTTTTTTTTTTTTTTCATAAGAAAGCTTAGGATTTTTCCTTTAAGAGCTTTTTGGTCGCTTAGTGGGATGGGAGTGGGATATTTATCAAAATAAATGTTTTGTAACTCAAGACAACTGTTTTTCAATTTTTCACAAATGCACTATTTTGAATTTTTTCCTAAAACTTATACTGAGAAACTAGACAAACTAAACTTTCCGAAGGTATATAACATACCTAACTAAAATTTTATACCCTCGATACTGTAATACCCAGAATATGTTAACCTCAGGAAAAAAATCGCTTTTTTTCTATAGAAATGTTGAAAAATTATTATATTTTATTTATTTTTAATAATAATTAAATTAATGTATAATAATAATAATATTAAAAATAAAAAGATAAATAATTTATTAAAATTTAATCTTAATTGCATTAGATCCATTTATATCATAACTATTTTTATACTTAATTTATTTTAGCTGATGAAGTATTTAAGTCTTGTAAATTTTTAAATACCCAGTCTTTCATCCAGCTTTTTTGTCGCCTTTATTTACTGCGTTTTTTGTCAATCCTTTCTTGGCGTTACTAGGTTCAGCTGTTGATTTCGCTGCTGGTTTGTTTGTTGTCTTTGGAAAGAAATCGCATTGAGTAGAGGCAGAAAACTTTTTCATCCTGAGTCTTCCATCTACAAACGGTATAAAAGCTGGTATTGAGCGGTGCCATCGATTGTTACCGCAGCAACAAATTTGTCCTTCAGTGCTTTCAATGTTTCCTAATGATCCTCATTGCTCCTAAGAACTATTTTAGTTTTTTTGCAATAACTCTTTGCCCAATGGAATAAAGCAGTCGCATCTAAGATGCGATCTTGATGAGAGCACTGGAGGCTATACTTCGCTGCATTTCTTTTTAAGGTTTGCTCCAATACCATCACATGCTCCTTTACCATGAGCAGTAGGATGAAAATGCCACTAAGCTGGCATTCCAAAATCTTTTTCATGGGCCATAAGATTTGCCAAGCTACTTTTGTTTTTAAAATGTTGACGAGCTCCGTCCGAAACGTAGTATACCTTATTTACTGTAAATTTAGATTTTAGATATTTTAGTATTATCTTCTGGTACTCATAAACTGCAACGGTATCATGTTTTAAATCGTCGGATATGATTACCATAGTTTTGTGTTGCAGTTTTTCATCTTTCATGTAGTAAATAACTACTGTGAATATAGTTGCTTGGTCGTTATTGAAGTGGAATGCTTGTATGGCACCCTGAAGAACATATTTATAGTTTTCTGCGAAATCATATGAAATAACGAATTCACCAGACTTCAAATGTATCTTCAAATCCTTGAAGAATGACCATTGCTCTTTGACTAAAAATTCATGGGTTCTCAAGTTTAGCAATCCTGTACACATTTCTTCCACAAAATCATCCACATTTAAAATGTTTGTTTTCAATGTGCATCTGTCAGTCTGAATCCAAGAATCAAATTTGACCTCCTCTGTATATTCTCGATCTCAAGAGTTGATTAAATTTTCTTTGATGAATGTGGTTTTCGGGCAATTGGTACATTCACCTAAGTGGCAAGAAGTTGTTGCATTAGGACACATAGTCAATTTAATGCAATCGCGGTAATCGTGTAAATCTTCTGCCGAATCATCTGTTAAATACTTTAAGTTGATTTCCTTCAACATCAGTTTAACATTTTCATGGTAAATTTGGGTTAATTTCGTGAAGCCAATTCTAACATCCTCGTGTTCAGATTGAAATGTTGCAAATAACTCTTTCAGGTTACAGATAACCATTCTCTTCTGTTATGTTATGAAGGTATGTTACATACCTTCGGAAAGTTTAGTTTGTCTAGTTTCTCAGTATAAGTTTTATTTGTAAGGTTTTACACAGAAATAGGAAAAAATTCAAAATAGTGCATTTGTGAAAAATTGAAAAACCGTTGTCTTGAGTTACAAAACATTTATTTTGATAGATATCCCACTCCCATCCAACTAAGCGACCAAAAAGCTCTTAAAGGAAAAATCCTAAGCTTTCTTATGAAAAAAAAAAATGCCCTTTTTGAAAAAAAAGGCAAAAAAGCTTTAATTTAGCAAAAAAAAAGTCTAAAAATTTTTTTTTTTTTTTTAAGTATTTTTTTCCGAAATATTGAAGAAATAGCTATCTAAACTCTTTGGGAGATAATTTTCTAAGAACAATAGGTAATAAGTTACATGGATGAGAAGAAACACCTGTTTGTCCAAAATGTCAAATTTTGATCCCCTCTAACTCAGAGAGATCTTGACCGATCTTATTGAAAAATTGTGTCTAAACTACTATCCAATAGGTGCAAATTTCATCCCGATCGGAAGACATCGGTTTCAAAAGTTGGTGCACTTGACATGACATATATATATTTAAATTTGATTTTTGATTTTCTTTTACTTCTAGTTGAAGTTTTTCTTTGATTGATAATATAACATTAGGATCAGTTGTGTGTTCCTCATAATATTATCTGTGTTTTCAACGAAGTCTTCATCATATTTATCACAAGTTGGTTTGATAAACTATATATCATGATTATTATTTAGATAACAAATTAGTTGTACATTTACGATCAAGTTCACTTTTTGAGCCAGTTTCTTGGAATGATTTCAATAAATCATTTTATTTTAAGGAAAAATCTTCCAGTTCGGTACCTAAAAGGTCTGTTATCGAAATATCGAGAATTTATCGATAATTTTAAAATTACATTTTTGTCCTGTTAAACAATTTATCGATTAACGATATTGCAATCACTGAACCTAATTGTGATTTTTGTACAACTTTTGCATGATATTTTCGGTCTTGCTTCACCCTTTGCACGATATTTGCTTGACAGGTCGATTCTTACGGTGTCGCATGCTCAGATCCAA
The DNA here is from genome assembly GCA_963682025.1 of Cordilura impudica. Taxonomy (NCBI): domain Eukaryota; kingdom Metazoa; phylum Arthropoda; class Insecta; order Diptera; family Scathophagidae; genus Cordilura; species Cordilura impudica. The sequence goes on from OY821521.1 coordinate 51,854,360, forward strand.
ATCCGAAAACCCGCAATGATGCGTTTCCTTTTGTTTTATTACTAAGAAAGGAGAAATTCAGGCAACACTTTTCTTCAAAAAAGTTGTATGTTTTTGAAACCAATGAAATGTCAATGTATAAACAAGATCTATTATTCTCATTATTAGATGATTAGATGATCAGTTGAAGTTTTTATTCGTACGGGGTGTTTCTTTGTCTTCAATGCTTTCCCTGCCCTCTTTGAACTGTTTGTACCGTTAGTAAACATTATTTTTGGCAAAGCCCGGGCACTTAAGGTTTTATACAATATTTTTAATGTTCTGCAGCAAAAACTTAAGTAATTAAACTTCTTTGTTCCACAAAATCACGCCAAATTCTATTTCCGTTGTATGCAAAAATGAATGTTACTCTTGAACCAATGAAGATATCGTCATGAAATTTGACACATATGTCAAAAACAGTAGCACCAACTTAAAAAAAATATTTTCCCTACTTGATATACCCGTGAATTTAAGTTGAAAATTAACCTTTTAATTTGAGCATGTTAACTACCGATAAAGTGGAGTGGTGAAATTTCAGTTAGATTTGGCCAGATTGTACTTTATGGTTTCCATACAATCTGACAGAAGCCACAATGAATTCGTTTTTTGATCTCTTCATACTGAAAACATGGACAAAAACTTCGTTTATCATAACTCAATATTGTTAAAATATTTATTTCTTTTTTACTCGCGATTTTTCTCACAATTCCGATGCTACATGCATCCCACACGAAAATCGTACTACGAGTACTTTTCATGACCACATCTGTATAAGTTATGCAATTTTGTAAATTTACCGGCTCGTTCATCATTATATATTCAAATATTTATTACAGTTAATTACATTTAATACAGCTTTTCGTGCTGGATTATTTTATGTTTTTAAAGTAAACAAACAAAAAACAAAAAAAAAAAAAGTTGAAAAAGCCAATAAAAAAGCTTTAAAGCCACTTTATGCTATTTTAATTAATATTTTAAATTAATTAACGTCGTTATGTGCATTTGCAAAATGCAATTGACAATTTCATTTGTATTTTACTTTTACATGATTAACCCTTGTATGATTTATGTGGAATTAAATTGTGGAGTTAATCTGTGATTTCATGTTGAATTTTAATGAGTTATTATTGTTGGAAAAGTATTTAGTATAATGTGTTATGAATATCGAGTATTTGTTTGCTTGTTTTTTGAGGCGGTAACAATGTCATACTTACGAGTATTTTTACTCTATATGTATTCGTTAAGTACTTGTTATTTACGCAGAGTCTGGAATGGTATTTTGGTTTGTGGTATTTTGCTTCATGGAATATGAAAAATTCGCTATACGAAAAATATTTCAAAAATTAAAACAAAAAATAGAAACATCTTTTTTAAACAATAACGACTCAGAATATGAGAATAAATTTTTTTGGCGTAAAAATGTCCCAATAAATAAAAAAATTTCTATACGAAGAATGGATCAGAATATGATAATTATCTGCTTATCTTTGTAACTACCAACAATATTTGACCTAGACCCATATTTTATTATACCGATCGATTCAGAATCACTTTCTGAGTCGATTTAGCAATGTCTGTCCGTTCGACCGTCTGTCGGCCCGTCTGGCTGTCTATGTAAACCTTGTAATCAATATATTTTGGTGAAATTTGTTATGACGTACGCTATTGAAATTGGTGAAAATCGTTGCATGTTCAGACCTAGTCCCCATACAATTGACCTCTATGAGATCGACATAAATCGCCAATAGATCCAAATTATTATACAGAAATCGGACAAATTGGATTTGTGTGTGTTTATTACATCCATTAATCAGTAGTCCAAAAATAAAAAATTTTTGATCATAGCCCCATATAGAGCTGCTTCACGATCTTCACTTAAACCTATCAAAAACAAAATAAAGTGCACAAATTTTTCTAAAATTTGGTTTGCAAAAATAAGTGACTTTACCAAATATGATCAGGATCAGTCCATTTTTCGACCTAGTTCCCATATAAATATCTGATATGAACTTTTTCTAGAGGTAAAAAAAATTAATAAAAATTCCACTCAGATTTGGTTTGTGCTTATTTTCCATACCCAATTAGTTGGACCTAAGACCGAAGTTCTTACATGTTTCTTTACATAAAATATCTCAGAGAATGAGAAATTTGCTGTCAGAAAGATGTTTCAGAATATAACAAAAATAGTTTTGAAGAAGGAAGCTTTCTTATACAATGAACGATTCAGAATATGCGAATTTTTAAGAATATACGTATTTGAGTACGAAAATTTTACTCTATGATAAACGTGTCGGAATATGAGAATTGTGGTTCTTAACGTAAATGACCCAGAATAGTAGAATAAATTACGAAAATTTGTTTTATTCATCGAAAAGTGTTGCGGAATATGAACATTAGGGTTGTCCTTCATTATATGGAGGGGAAAAAAGTGTTCGAATTTAAAGTCTCACCCCCTAGAAATATGCGAATAGCAAAAAAACTGAGAAATACAAAATTTTGGGTCCATCAAAAAAAATTTAGAGGTGCCTCAACGCGACTGAAAATTTCAAGTGTGTTTATATGGGAAAAATATGAATTTTTTTTTTCAGATTTTATGAAAATTTCGTTCTAAAGTTTAATTTTTTCGACAAGTTGTTATATGAATCGATATCAGTACTAAATTATCTTTTCAATATATAACTTCAAAATCGAATAAAAACTCGTCAAGAAATGACAAATGCCCCAGACCACTTTATTGCCAAAAAAAAAAAACTAGGTGAATAACTTTTTTTATTAAAGGCCTAATGAACATAAAAATAAATTTTTTTTTTAACAAAAAATGTTTGGACGAAAAATTGTTCCGAATAAGAGGAGTAATCTGTCTCTGAGTAGAATAATATTTCTATAGGAAATATATCTCAGAATATGAGATTTGTTTTTAACAAAAATGTCTCAGTATATTAGAATGTTTCTTTACCAAAAATGTCGCAAATTTTAGCATGTTTTTAAACAATAAATTTCTCAGAATAAGAACATTTTCTCAAACGAATTTGAATTTGAGAAGTTTTCTTTATGTAAATTGTATCAGAATATGAGATTTTTCTTAAATTCAGCAAAAAAATATGCCGGAATATGAAAATTATTTATAAATATATTTTATATATACATATATATAAAATTAATAAAATTGAAATATTATTAAATAAAAAATATTTTAAATATATTATTCTATTGTTCGAAAAATAAGAATTTTTCTTTATAAAAATTGCTTGGAATATAAGAATAAAATGTGAGAATTTCTTAAAAAAAATTAATCATAAAAGTCAAATTTATATAAATATAAAATTTCTATACAAAAACAAGTTAGAATATGGGAACTTTTATTTAAAAGCAACGAACGGGTCGGCCGTATCCCCACAGAAATCATTAAAAATTAGTACAAATGAATTGTACTCCTCTAAATTTAGACCCTTGGATTTTATAGATGCGGTGTAACCCATCTTTTATTACACCAATCGACTCTGAATCAGAATCACTTTCTGAGTCGATTTAGCGATGTCAGTCCATCCGTGTGCCCATGTAACCTTGTAATCAAACTACAGGTCGCAAATATGAATATAATTTGATAAAATTTAGTATATTACCCTTTATCGGCCATAGGACGAACATTATTGAAATTCATGAAAATCGATGCCTTTTCAGACCTAGTCCCCATATAAATAACGTCTTTGAGACCGACGAAAATAGTCGTAAGATCCAGATTATCATATGGGGACTATGGCTAAAAATGGTTTTATATTTGGAGAACTAATTAATGGATACAATAAACACACACAAATCTAACTTGATCGAGATCTACATGAGAATTGTGATTTAAGGGCAATTTTAGTCGATTTCAAAGGGATAATTTGTATGGAGACTGGGTCTGAATATGTACCGATTTTCACCAATTTCAATACCGTTCATGCTATGGCTGACATAAGCTTATATATGAAATTTCATTAAAATATAGGCTTATTTGGGACCAAGATTTACATGGACAAACAGACATACGGACGGACACACATCACTAAATCGACCTAGAACGTGATTTTCGTTATAATAAAGTGTAGACCTAGATCAGATAATTTTGGTAGCTATCAAAAGGTGTTGTAGCACACAGAAAAAATATTCGCCAACCGAATTGCTGTAAAGTGGAACAACAGTATTTTCGATTGTATCAACAGAAATTTAATAGCATCTGCAAATTTTCTATTATGATAAAATATTTACTGTTAAGGCAACAGAATTGTAATCATAGTGAACCCGAAATTCGGTTATTAGCATTATCGCAATTCGGTTGGAAATAAATTCGGTAGCCACAATGAATCTGTTTTCTGTGTGAGGGTGTAATGAAACGTCTTACAATACGGATATGTATATGAAGTTTTCTATAACGAAAATATATCAGATAAAATTAATTATAATAAACACAGTACAACACATGATTTTGGCACTCAATTCTGAAAATTGCACCTGAAAGTAGCCCCAAAAATAAGAACTTCTGTATCATTTGTTTTGTCAAGTTGGCTGTCATTATAATTTAATGGCCATACGAATTTTTTTGCTCAAGGTGGATTTTTATCACTTTTTGTATATTTTAGCACGTTTATAACTCGGTAACCGTACGGAATATCTCTTTTGTGTCTAAAACAGTGTGGTAGATATTGAATAGGAGAAAAAAAGCGGAACAAACCTACCGGAAAAAAGTGCATGCAGTGGCTTAAAAATGCCCATTTCCCCCCCATTTTTCCCCCATTTTCACATTTTTTTTTTACTAAATAACTGGATTACAAATCCACAAATATGCTGTTTTTTTTTCTTTATAAACTTTATTTTGCATGAAAATAAAAATTCCGATTCATATTGAAGCTATCCTTATGCATGGAAACAAAATTGTGGGGTTCTGATGATCTTGTTTTCTTCGTAGGTTGTTCATATTCATGGTCTAAATCTGCATCATCATTCGAGTTAGACATAATATTCAAGGGCATGTTTTCTTCAGCGTGTCCTCCAATTTCAGTGTCATCTTCATCTTCGGTGCTTTCATCTTCAAACCGCATAATTTTAGAACTTCACCAACAAACCTCCTCAAGCAATGCATCTAATGCAATGCATCCTCTGAATCGCTTTTCCATTGGCATGGTCACCTGGTGAAACCTCCCTCCTTTTTAGTCCGATTCCTGAGGTAATTATGCCAAAAAGGTATCAAGGTGGAAATGCATGAAATGTAATTTTAACGTCATGGATGCATTGATTTTTTCAAAATAATACAGCAACTTGTCCACTCGTGTCTGTATGTCATCTCGCTGTACACGGTTCTTTACTAAAACTCCTTCGATGACTTGTTTCAATGCGTCCCATGCACATAGTTAGTTATAATGGTTCGAAAGCATATTTGTGAAAGATTCGCTTTTCATTAATTTTCGTATATACGGTCCATTCAGAGTACCTGTTTGAAATAAAAAAAAGCATTTGCGAAGAAATTATTGGTTATGCGAATACATCGAAGTGAACAAATTTAGAAAACAGTCATAGGCGTCCTCAATATCTTTCACTACCACTTCAACTAATTTCACAGCTATTACTAATTTCATATGGAGCTATGGCAACAAAATATCATCTACATCCTTTATCAAAGGTTCATTAAGTAATTTTAATTGTCTCTCAAGCGCGGGAGTTCTTGCTTTCCAATCTTTACATTGATATTGATTCCCTGTATATCGCGAATCCCAATTACAAGCATAAATATTTTGGAAAATCGCCCTTTAATATAATGCCTTGTATTATGTTGACATCCTTTAGATCACAACAAACCTTCCATTTGTGTACATTATATTTGAATCAATATCAATGTAAAGATTGGAATGCAAGAACTCCCGAGCTTAAGAGACAATTACTTTCAGTTGCAATTGAGTCCCAAATCAATGAACAGAAAAATGTTCTACTGTGTTATTGTATAAAAACTCTAAACCATCGCTAAAATTTTTGAAAATTATTTTCTGCATTAGCAGCCCCCGTTCAAAATCATTGACATGTTTTCGTATGAAAGGGTTAAATAAGTTGTTATATATAATGGCGCATTAAGAGTATTATATTTACAATTATCTTCTTTATGTACATAGTTTATGTTCTTTTATATCTCTCCTTAAAGCCATTTGCATATTTTACTTCGGGATATTATTTTTTTGCTTAATTTTTTTTCCTTTGTCTCGTTGCAGCACCAAAAGATAAATTTAATTTTAACGTACGCTTAAATTTGATTTCCTCTCAAACATTTGTGCAATGTGGACAATATTTGGATCTGTGCTACTCGACACGTCCGTTAACCGTTAAAGTTGATCCATCCGGTCTTCCAGCAGGCGTGCATACAGCTGTGTAAGTACATTCATGCAATTAAAATTTCGCGTAGTATAAAATGCATCTTGACATATCAACAACAAAACTAAAGTCAAGCGGCAGCATTGATGGTAAATCACACTTAATTAATATACCAAAAAAAAAAGAGTTAAATCTGAGAATAACAACGAAAAATGTTTTTAACAGTTGAACGTATTTAACAAAGCATTAAAATGTGGAATTAAAAGATAAAATGGAAATTGGGGTTTTCATAATTGTTTTCTTTTTCTTTGTGACTAAAGTAAGCCACAATAAATATGGGGAAAAATCTTGCAAGTTATGTTTGATAGTAAGCTGTATGTCCATAATTAAAATGTTGTTGCTTTGTTAAAATCTTTTCAATTCATTTGAATTGGAAAAAAATATGTGACCGAATTAAGAAAATTTATTTAAGTTTGACAGTTTTTTTTACTGTTATTTTCAACTCTGGATATATCGAACTAGAGGAAAACTTTTGCTAGAGTAAAGTATATTGAAATTTAATTAAAATCATTTGAAATTTTACACAATATAAAAAGTTGTAAAGTTAAAAACTAGCTTAAAAATTTGTTTCTCTATAATTTTTAAATTAGCCTAAAAGTATACTTATTCCGATACTTAATGAGTCCCATCATATCATACATGGAACTAATTCTTTAGGTGAATTAATCAAAAAAACCAATGGTTTTTTTTTATCAATTAATTATACACCGTAGTTATGGTAACATTGATTACAGGAAAACCTTGAATATTTTTGGTTTTAAAAACGGGTTAATTTTTATAACCTGTACGTGGTGAGGTTATAATGAGTTTGTGGTGCTGTTTGTAACTACCAAAAATATTTGATCTAGAGAGCAACCTTTTATATAGCGATGTACGTCCGTCCGTCTGTCTGTCTCATCTTCTGCCCATGTACACAGCGATGCCAACTTTTTCCAAACAAAAAGCGGAAAACATTACTAAAAAAGCGCGAAAAGACGCTATTGAAACGAAAAGCGCCAAAAAGTGAAAGTATTCGATGTTTTTTAAGTGCAACAGCTGGGCTGAAAAGTTTGTGTGCTGACACACAGATGGCGTTACTAGAATAAAAACATAAAAACAATAATATGACCTGAAAATAAGGATATCATACGTTTTTTTTTTTTAATGAAAAGTTGTAATACAAATTGTTCACGTACTTTATATTTTTTTTTTTTATTGATATAGCAGTTGAGCTGAAAAGTTCGTAAGGTAAAATAGTGATTTATTATTCAATATAGTGCCTTCGAGGACGCTACAGCGATTATATTGGTCATACAATTTTTCGATAACATTTTTATAGTACGATTTCTCCTTATCCTCAAAATAGCCCTCAGTTTCGGCGATTACCTCTTCATCAGTGCTACATTTCTTACCAGCAAGCCTTCTTTCGATGTCTGCAAACGGGCCAAAGTTGCTGATGCCCAGATCTGGAGAATACGGTGTAGGGGGAAGCAATCCGTGGCCTAATTAATACAACTTTGCCATCGCTTCCAATGATTTGTGCCACGGTGCATTGTCTTGATGAAAAAACACTTTTTTCTTACTGATGCCATAACTTTGCCAGCCGACCGTAGCGTCTTTCCATGCTTTGGATTCGGTATATTGCGTTTAGTCCACTCGTCTGAATGTTGATTGCACTCTGGAGTGTAGTTATGGAGCCATGTTTCATTCATTGTATTATATCGATGGAAAAATTCGTTTTTATTACGGTTGAAGATCGTTAAACATTGCTCCGAATTATCAAAACGTAGCTTTTGATAGATTTTAAGCACTCGCTGCACCCATTTTGCTCACAGCTTTTGCATGTCTAAGTATTCAATAAGTCCAACATGTTCCTTCGATATCTTTAGAGTCTAAGCTATCTCAATCAACTTCACCTTACGATCATTCAACATTATTTTGTGGACTTTTTTTGCCGGTAACAGCGTCTTTCAGGCGCCCACTGCATGCATCGTCTTCGATGCGCATTTCGTCTCGTTTAAATTTAGCAAAGCACTTCTCAACGGTTGATTTTCTGGTGCAGGGACCGAATAATGTTTATCAAGCTAAACCTTGGTTCGAACAATATCTTTTTTCGCCAAATATCTTTTTCATCCATTTTTTTCTACAATAACAAAAGTTGTTACACTCATAATGCTATGTCTCACGAACCAATTCCCCAACATTTGTGATATTTCTACACACGTATTTTGAAGGCAGGTACTAACTAAAAATCAGATGGATTCATTCGAGTAACGCCATCTTTGTGTCAGCTTAAGAACCTTTAAGCCCAGCATGGCTGAAAGAGTTTCAAGAGATTTATTCCAACTTAAGTTTGGATAAGTTAGAATTCCATAGAATATTATATATATTAGGGTGGCCCTTAATAAAAAAGTGTTCAAACTCTAGGTCTCACCCCCTAGAAATATGCGAATAGCAAAAAAAAAAAAAAAAAACTGAGAAATACAACATTTTAGATCAATCAAAAAAAATTTAGAGGTGCCTCCACGCGACTGAAAATTTCAAGTTTATATGGGGAAAATATGACTTTTTTTTCCAGATTTTACGCGAATTTCGTTCTATAGTTTAATTTTTTCGAAAAGTTGTTATATGAATCGATATCAGTACTAAAATATCTTTTCAAAAAGCTATATAACTTCAAAATCGAATAAAAACTCGCCAAGAAATAAAAAATGCCCCAGACCACTTTTGTGCCAAAAAAACTCTAGGTCATGAAATGGGATGAACATTTTTTCAACTTTACCAAATTGATTAAAGCCATAATACCTATAAGTACTCAGATATGAAGTATTGTTTTATTACCACGTTGTTAACCTATTGCGCAATGAGACCAAACATGGAAAAATTTTTTCATAAAATTTTGAAAACACCTTTTTTAAATTTTAAAAAATTTCCTTAAATAGAATTTCAAAAAATAGACCTGGCACTTTAAAGTCTTATTAAATATATGTTAGAGTTTAACTCTGTGAATTTTTAAGTAAATTCCTCTACTAAATTTTTTTGAGAAAGAATGTTTTTTTGCGGATTTCGAGAAAAATTAGTTTTTAGGTAAAATATTCAGTAAATATACTCTTTCTAAATACTTTGTATAAAAAATTTATCAATTTTCTACTTTTAAATGTTATATTGTAATAGCCTAGGGTTTCTGAAAAAAAATAATATGACCCCATTAACACTTTTGGATTTGGGGTCACATATGACCCCAAGCTAATGAAAGACAATTAATAAAAAAAAAAAATCAAATATTTTGTAAGTGCTGTTGAATTTTTAGATGTGCTAGTCTTCCATGCTAAAAATCAAGACCAACCTTTGAATTTCGGCATATTTAAAAAAATTAATTGTTCTAGTAAACTAGATGAAACCCTTACTATGGGTTGGGAAATTAAATTGTGCTATATTTGACCGATTTTATGATTTGATGATTATGATGATTTTATAATTTGACGTCACTAACCCATTTGGACCTGGCGCCACAAATGATCCCAAACTAGTATAGGACGATTAAGTCAAAAAATTCAGATATTTTGCAAGTAATGCTGAATTTTGGACCCTAGGGTTGAGCACATAAGGGTAAGTTTCCGTAATATATAGCACAATTTTATTTTCCAACCCATAGTAAGGGTTTCATCTAGTTTACTAGAGCAATTAATTTATTTAAATATGCCAAAATTCAAAGTTTGGCATCGGCAAGGAATGGGTTAACGTTGTTCGATTTATTCCGTTGTTGTTCGATTTATTTTGAGCATGGAAGACTTGCATATTTAGTTAATATATAAAAATTCAACAGCACTTACAAAATATTTGATTTTTTGTAATAAATTGTCTTTCATTAGCTTGGGGTCATATGCGACCCCAAGTCCAAAAGGGTTAATGGGGTCATGTTGTTTTTTCAGAAACCCTAGGCTATGAAGATAAAATATAACATTTAAAAGTAGAAAACTGAAAAATTTTTGATACAAAGTATTTAGAAAGAACATTTACTGAATATTTCACAAAAAACTCATTTTTCTCGAAATCCGCAAAAAAATTCTTTATAAAAAAAATTTCAGCAGAGGAATTTACTTAAAAATTTACACAGTTAATCTCTAATATATATTTAACAAAACCTTAAAGTGCAAGATCCATTTTTTGAAATTTTTTTCAAGAAAATTTTTTAAAACTTGAAAAAGGAGTTTTCAAAATTTTATCAAAAAAATTTTCGATCTTTGGTCTCATTTCGCAATAGGTTAACAACGTGGTAATAAAACAATACTTCATATCTGAGTACTTATAGGTATGGAGACCAAGAAAAAAAATTATGGCTTTAATCAATTTGTTAAAGTTGAAAAAATGTTCATCACATTTCATGACCAAGAGTTTTTTTTTGGCACAAAAGTGGTCTGGGGCATTTGTCATTTCTTGGCGAGTTTTTATTCGATTTTGAAGTAATATAGCTTTTCGAAAAGATAACTTAGTACTGATATCGATTCATATAAAAACTTTTCGAAAAAATTAAACTATAGAATGAAATTTTCGTAAAATCTGAAAAAAGTCATATTTTCCCCATATAAACACTCATGAAATTTTCAGTCGCGTTGAGTAACTTCTAAATTTTTTTTGATTGACCCAAAACTTTGTATTTCTCAGTTTTATTTTTGCTATTCGCATATTTGTAGGGGTGAGACTTTAAATTCGAACACTTTTTTCCCCTCCATATAATGAAGGGCCACCCTAATATATTTATTTATAACTGGATGTTTTAGTTGTACTTCATTTTGCCTTTCCCTTTGTTATTAGTTTCTATGAAGTTTTCACATAAATTAAACTTGAAAGCATTGACAATGCGACGATTCTCTAGTCTTTCGGCTTGTTGCCCTTCCTTTCCTTAATTATGTGTATTCTGGCTACTTACCATGTTAAATTAAAAAATTTAATTTTAATAATAAAAAGCTAAAATTATTAAACAAAATGTTCTATTTCTCAATGAAAGCAAGTAAGAAAATTATAGTAGGTCTAGATCAAGAAAAGGTCTAGTATTCAACTTGACGGAACACAATCATACAATTTTAACGTTAGCACTTTGCTGTTCCAGCAAACAGTTTTCAGTACAAATGCCAATTCAGTTGTTTTCCAGCATGTTTATAAACATTGTCGTAATATTGCTTTTGTTGCATATATATAAAGAAACATTTGTAATAAAACACAAAAAACAAATGACCATAGTTTTTTTCCTTTGTCGGTAAAATTTAGTATATAAATAAAAACGATTTATATGTTATTTTTACCGCTTAATGGTTTAATTTTTTTTCTGTCTGAAAATATGAAAAATACTTTGGATTCAACTGGTTTTAAAAATGTATATTCATTTGTTTTTAGATACATTTTCGGTTAATTTTAACGACAAAATATTTTGGGTGTATAGAAAATTGACATAAACCAAATTCGAGTGGTATTATTACTCATAATGTGGCCTGCTTCATATCAGAAGCTAGGTTAGAAAAATGGACCGATCACGGCAATATTTGACAAAATCACTTATTTTTCACAAAAACATATATAAACCAAATTTGAGAAAAATCTGTTCAATCTATTTGGTTTTATTAGATTTAATTGAAGGTCGGGAAGAAGCTTTATATGGGGACTAAGGCTAAAAATTATCCAAGCACAACAAACCAAATTCGATCGGGATCTATTTCATAATTTGGATCTTAGGGCTATTAAAGACTATCTCGTAGGGGTCATTTGTATGGGGACTAGGTCTTAGCGCGCAACGATTTTACCAATTAAAAAATCGTTCATACTATGGGCGAAAAAGGTTTACATATAAAATTTCATAAAAATATATTTATATTTGCGAAGGTTTACATGTACACACAGACAGACAGACAGACGGACGGACGGACGAACGAATATAGCTAAATCGATTCAGAAAATGATTCTGTATAATCGGTCTAATTAAATGAGGGTTTTTATCAGATGTTTTCGGTATTTACAAATATCAGCATAAACTCATTATATCCTCATTATATTTACGCTCATTAATGTAAAACTATACACAAGTATATAAATTGTAATTGAAATATGCTTTAAAATATTATTTTAAATTTATCGACACACTTACTTACATATATGTCAATAGATTTTTAAATTCAATTCATTCCATACTTAAATTTATTACTTTCTCTTCTCCAGAATAAGAGCTTTCGATACGACATGTATACAAAAGGGCTCATTATTTGAAATCCCTGTGACGGTCGTACAACCACATATTGTTGATTGCCAAGATACGCGTACATATCAACCCATTTCGCAAAAAGCTGATGGTAGTATTGAATTTCAGCCGAACACAATACAAAGAGATTTCATACTGGTGCCACGTTCAGCCACATGGGCAGGTAAGTTGTTACTCGTACTTGGTATCTGCTTCAAGCGAATCCACAAAATGACACAGAAACCAAAAATTACCAATAAAAACTGAAGAATCACTGCAATAGACATTTGATCGCATGTAGTTATTTGCGGTGATAATTGTGTGATGGTAGCAAAGGTGACAAATTGTCAATTTGTCAATAGAGAGAAAATCGAAGAGATAGATAAATGGCTATAGTAATAGCAGCATCATCAAATACACAGTCTTAACTATTTCAAACCAATTTGCAATGGCTTTTTTTAGTGTTTCTTTTTTTTAGCGCTTTTAAATTTGTTCAGAATTTAAGCAACTTCTTTATCGTTCTATTCACTATCAATAAATAATATGAGCCAGTAGGAAATTTATTGATATTCAAAGTTTTTATTTAGTTTTTTTTTTTTTTTTTTTTTGTGGAGGGACAAAAAGCCAATATATATATTTGTCGAGTTTTAATTCATTTTACAATGTTTCATATTATTTAAAATAATTTATTTTATTATTAACTTTATTTAAAATTGAAAACCAAGCAGTCTCGGCTTGCTGCTACTGCTCTCTTTGACCTTCGAATCTTTTCTATTGTTGCATTTTTTTTTTTCAAATTCAGTAGTGCTAGTCGATTCTACCTAAGATTTGAAATAAGTGTCGCCGCTTGCCGTTTTATATTATGAACATAATCAGTACTCTGACACGTTTATTAAATGATTGAGACATGACTTTCTGTCTGTCGGTCCATATGAAAGCCTACAAAGTGTACATTTTCATGTGTTTTGTAACATGAAGTTTTACAATAGATCTACAAGTTATGTGGTGAAAATATGAGAGGAATCGGA